>JAMXBB010000001.1:129703479-129902324 GCA_024138015.1 Lumnitzera littorea | reverse complement strand
ATATATATATATATATATATATATATATATATATCAAAAAAGCATTATCTATTACAAAAATGCATAATTTATTAAAAAAAAAAAAAAAAAACAGTTCACTTTTGCAAACAAAACATGTGCTCTGAATATTCGTATACAAATGTCCTCAGCCTTCCACCATTCTTTCTGCCCATTAGCCGCGAGAAGATAAATACATACATCACTTTTTCCTATATGCAATCTTTAACCGTTGGACCGGACAAAACTTTGAACCCATCCTCGTAAAATGTGTAGTTTATCGATATATATATATATATATATATATATATATATGCTTTTAGATTCCTATATAACCAATTTATTTTTTTATAAAAGTGGTTAAAATCTTTTTAAAAAAACATATTACATAACATTAGAAAAGAAGAGAATGCGATCCACTTTTTATTAGTTAACTTTTGAATATTTTTACTACAATTAATTTTATGAGATCTTGAAACTTTTTCTTTTAACATATAGAAGTTCAAGTTTTTCTCTTCTTTTAGCATATACTGTCATATTACAATTTAGAAAAGATAAAACTAGAACTTAACCTAATTTATTAGGAGATTGATATTAATACCATTAGGATAACAATATTAACAAAAAAAGATCTAAAAGCTTAAAGAGAGGATAGTATTTATTCATAATCAAAATCCTAAGGTACGTTTGAGTATGGACAAATTAAAGTATATGTGATGCATAATGGGGCCTAACTAAAAGAAAAGGGGAAAAAAAAAACAAAAAAAAAAAAAAAAGTAAAGGAATGTAACGTAATGTGAACGAAAGAAAATATATAAAAATGTTATCCGGAAACAAAGCTTAAAAAGGCATGCAATTGCTTTTCGGGTATGTCGTTTGGGAACGAGAAGAAACGAATGAATAGCGGAAAATGTCAGAAGTGGGATTTGAACCCACGCCCTCTCACGAGGACCAGAACTTGAGTCTGGCGCCTTAGACCACTCGGCCATCCTGACTTTAATGTAGCTGAGAAAATACAAACTTTATAGCACCTTAAGTGATGCCTAATTTTCATTTTTTCTCCCTCTTTTGGGTTATAACATTACCTTATAAATTCTGAATCACTATGCATTTATGCGACCTGGGAACGAAGATTTCAACCTACCGCATTCCGATGGAAGAACGCTATTTATATCATAAAACTATGCGTAACGATCTCAACAAATTGATATCTTATTTTATAATGGCATTATTGTTGGAAATATTTATTTTAATTTATTAAAAAGGGTGCCTAGATGAATATTATTCATCTTTTACTATAAACTAAGATTTGTAGTCGTCCACCATAATTCCATTATATCCTCACGAAGAAGTAGGAACTTGTTAACTATCACTAGCTGGGGTGATTGCTTACACGGGATTTTATCTGAAATGCTGCAAATTTTTATTTTAAGGAAAAAAATTTAGGTATAGCAAAACCAATGCAATCTTTCCAAAAAGAAAAAAAATAAATAAATAAGTTTGATATTTTCAGTGATGAATTTAAAAAGTTAATGCAATCAAGGTGGATAACTAAATGGATCTAAACTACTAATGGAGTCTAATCATGTAAAGTTGAAAACTTCATATTAAGTTCAAAGGGAAACTTACTGCAACTAGATTAAAGTATGTTTATACTTGTTCACTTTGATATAAATCAAATTAGTTGAATATAACTATATTAAATATCATATTTGCACTTAGAGTAATTATTTCGACCAAGAAAAAAAAAAAAGAACTTAGAATAATTACATTCCGGCTTAAGTTTCGTCCTCACCAGTACTTGATTGAGTTCAAAAGGCTGTCGAACCCAAATATTTTAAGAGATTGAGTTTGACTTAATTGAAGCATAATCAAATATAGGGAAAGGCTAAAGCTTAATAGTTGGCCAATCTGTTTATCTCATTTACATCCTAAATATACGAGATTAAGTGAGGGAAAAACAAAAATAAAGAAGCAAAATGGATGTGAGCGAAAAGGAAAAAAGAAAGAGAAAAAAAATTTTCATTACATATTTTAATAAATGATGAACAGTTAATAATAACGAATCGATATTTTTAAATATTAAAATTTTATTAATAGTTCTCAATAATGGCTAATACCATTTTGGTCTGCATCTACAGATTAAACGAACCCAGGAGGTTTGGCCGGGCCATGACTTGGCAAAGGACCGTTCCACAAGGCCGTGTATTATTTATGTTCAGATGCGGCAGTTGTGATGTGGAAGCTTTTTGGGGACACAATCAGATCCACCAACACAGCAGAAAATCAATCAGATCAGAAGATGGTCCCACTCTTAAGTGCATTCCACGGCACTGTGACTGTATTGACGTGGCAGAGAATCAGCATCTAGACTTGGTCTTCCCCATGCACCCTCTAAAAGGAAAATTGTGGGTTCATTTCTTATGCTTTAATGGTCACATAATGGCCCCATTAATCTCTTTCTTCCAAAAGGAGGAAGAAAAAAAAAACTCTTTGGCATATTTATATGTATGCACACTGTGTTTATACATTATGTATGTATATATGAACAGCATACGCATTTAGTAATGCAGATGTCCTAAAATAATGAAAATAGTTTGATACGCATGCTTTATATAAAGACAAAATTATCAGTATACTATGATTATACTCTGCTAATCCACTCACATTCTCTCTATACTTCAATAGTTTTTTGCTTAATAATATACATATAGGTATGTGAGTATCTAATATTCTATATAGATATGGTTTAATTTAATGAGATTCTTGAATCCTTATATTTATGTCAAATCTCAATTCTAAATTATTTTATCATGTAAATAATTTTGTAAGTTCTTCGTAAAATACACACGTGGACCTCATAAATGTTGAAAATTATGGAATTAAGCTCGCATGCTTAGATACCCTTTAAACTTTCTAATTGTGCTAGATCGATAAATTTTGCTTACAATGTTCTTATATAATCTCTATTTAAGTTTTTATTTCTTATAATAAAACTCTAAAAAACATTTAGTTAAATAATTAAATTCTATTTTTACTTTTAATTATTAAAATATAAGATTGATTAAAGATGTTGAGAATAAATTCAACTGTAGACGTACTTGGTTCAAATGTACACACTACAACAACTAGGACCCCCTTACATATTCCGCAAAGTTTTAACAGGTTGTTTGTGTATAAATTTTAAATGTGTTATATGGAAACAAGGGGGTGGGGAAGAAAGGAGGAAAAAGAAAAACCCTTCAAAAATAGCTCTACATATTTGCTTTGTTCAAAGTAAAGCTCACACCAAATGATCAGCATATGGATATTGCACACATGTTCTTGTGCATCTTTAAAATCTCTCTCTCACAAATAGGTAAAAACTTCAGATCTTTATCATCCATTTATAAATTACATAACACATGATAAGTGATAGCTGTATAAGACATCATAAAACTATTGATACATTTTCTATGTGTCAAAAAATTTATAATTATCCATTTATAAACTCAATTCACAATGAGAAACAATTTAATGAGTATTACATGTCATATATAATACATATGTGATATCTAAATACTAATAAGATTTTTTCATATATTACGGACACAAATCATGAATGAAAATTTATTTGAAAACTATTCATATAATTATTATATGTGTCAATATCTTATTAATATTTACACATCATATATATATAATACGTAGCATATAATACCCAATGAATCTTTTTTTCATCCAGAATAGAATTTTTCAATATTAGAGCATATAAATTCGACACATGGCCAAGAAAAAAGGGAAAAGAAAAGTTCATGTGCATCCCCCTAAGCAGAATGAACCTTAGGGTCCAGAATTGGCAAACAAAACTAACGCATTATATGATCCCCGCCTCCCTCATTATCTAATTTTGCAGTTGATGTATTCCCAGGGTTCCTTTTGATTCATCTTTTCCCTACAACATGAGTGTAAGAAAGGGTTCTGCACATGCACATGGAAATGGCACTCAATGACTCTTTTTAGGGTTCTCTTTCTTCTATTGGTCTAAGTTCCTCGGTAGTGGAAGAAAAAATTGTAAATCTGACAACAAAAGAAACTGGTCTTTGATTTGTTTAACCCTAGAATGGGGACATCGATGCTTTAGTTTCCGTTGTGAGTAAATGCCAAGTTTGTGAATCATATTATGAAAATCTAAATCTCTATTCTTATTTGCTTTTGGTGCAACGGGGTGTAGATGAAGCACTAAGCTCTACCTAGCCCTTTTTCTTTTTCCTTTTCTTAAATTCGAGAGCAAATGTAATTCCCCTTTAAGACTTCAAAGTTATCAAGTCCAATTTGAGCAAAAATCCCAATTTGATTTAGCTCATTCTTTTATTTAGTGACATCAAACAAAGTGTTTTGAGATTAAACCAACTATATGCATCACATGTTCAAATATTCTGTGAGGATGTAAGGATAATTTGATCAACTTTTTAATTACCCACCTTAACTTTTGAGTTATAAAATATACTATCAGCCAATTGAAAAAAAGTGTTAACATAACCAACTCGGTTAGCCCTGTAGTTGGCCATTAGACATGCTATCATTTTGAATTATCAATTTTGTTTAGGTGGCATACGTATGGCATGCCAGTAGCACTAACATGGCATACTAGATTAGGTGCCACATTAGCAAATATAAAAGGACTATATTAAAATTTACTTTTCAAAAACTTTGAAACAGAAAACAAAATAATAATAATGATTATGATGGAAAACAAGGAAGATGTGATTTCCGTAGAAGAGAAAGGGAACAATCACTGCATACTAAAATTACAATATTAGAGGTGATAGAAGATCAAACGTTTGGTATTATTGGTTGTTAGGAATCTAATTCCCTTTGCTAAAGCGGTCTGAACTTAAGAAATATTAACTTGTCAACAATGGATATATAACAGCAAAAAGTTCAAGATTCTTGCAGATAGTGCTTAGAGCACGCTAGTTTGGTGGAATAAGATGATTCATATTAAAGCTAAAGATTCATGAATCAAGAAGCAAGAGACAAAGCGACGAGGTCAATTACATTTTTTCTTTGCAGAATTGATTGAATTAAGTCATGTCATTCAATTTATACTATAATCTTGCATAATTTTTCGGGACAATGCAAATACATCATGCAATTCTCAAACTATGTTAATAACTCCCAAAATCGTTATTGGAATAATAAAACTATTACTAAAAGGATCATAGATACAGGGATTTTAATGTGCCACGTAATGTATGTTAATATTTTTAATCCTTTTTTTGGAGATAAAACTATGCTATAGGAATTTAAAAGATCTATCTGTACCTTATTAACATTTTAAAAATTGCAATTTTTAAGCTTGAATACAGGTAATGTTATCGGAATGTTTAGACAATATAGAAGTATTAAATTTTCATAATTAGTTCCGACTATAAATTGTAGAATAAATTTCTAGTTTTCCCATTAATATATACTGTCTCAAAAATCAACGTAGTGTATCAAGGAAGTAACGGCTTTTTTTTTTATTCCAATAGAATATTGACATTTCATGCACCAAATGGTATTAATCTAACTGAAAATGGCCATCTTCGAAAATTAAAACGGCTCGCATTCAGAACTGGAAAAATCATTAATTGACCTACCGGAAAAGCAAAAGAAGAGAATCAGATGCCGATTGTCTGCATGATTTGTGTAATTTATCAATTTAATCATCAACATAATCTTTAATTTATACCTTAGCATAGCTATGTCCTTTGTTTGTAAGAATTTATACCCTTAGTAAAGTTTATTTCATGTGATGTGAGTAAATAAAGGAACTATTACTCCTTTCCTTCATTAGAAGAATTATTATTCCTTACAAAATATAAGTTTTATTACAAAATGAAATACCCTTGATCATTTAAAAAGAAAAAAAAAAAAGTAACAACAAAAGAATCGATATTTCATTCTTGACTTATTTTATTCTAGTGAACGAAACGTAAATATCTTATACCTTTCCATTTCATCTAAGATACTAATTATTTCTATTTAAGTGGAGAAGGCGAATATAAAATAGATAAGATATAAAAATCTACTTACACCTATCATATATGTACAAATTCTGAAATATTAGAATTATTTATCTCATAACAAGTATGTAAAAACCATTATGAAAAACCTATGCCCATATAGAATATTTTATAGAACTTGTGAATTCTTTCATTCTATTTTTGTAAAATAGAATTTTTAGCCTATTAACATTTTCACATATTTATAACAAATAGGTTTTAGTTAATCGATCTAATAATTTACAACAATTTAATCACATATTTTTTTTTTCAATCATATATTACTAACAAAGGCGTATATCATTAGTATGATAACAGAACTTCAAACAATATATCAAGGAATGCCATCGCAAAATCTTACTAGGTCAATTTGTTTAAAATAAATAAGAGTACTAAATCAATTATAGTATTTTTATAGGATACAAGAACGTCCTATGAGAAACATAATACAACAGAAGAAATAATTTCAAGTATATGTCGAGTTCAAAAATATATATTCTGTTATAATTCATGCATTAGTTTATAATTTTTATAAGTTAGTATAATACAATGTTACTTAAAACTTATACCTTATATATATTTTGAAGTATAAATTCTAAGATGGGTACAAAAATTAGAAATTGGAGATGTTACACCCCAAGCAAATTCCAATAGTCGGAGCAAAATTCTGCCATGTAACTATAATACGATATCGAGAACCTACCCTCTCACTTATACCTTTCAATATGCAGAATTTATACAATTTAACTTTAATCAAGTTGCATAATCAAACCGCATTCTTCAAGAGAATTAGCTGGCCATCAAAACCAAAAACATAGAGGAGCAATATATTGAAACAACCGATTTTGGTTGTACCGTATTACTGTTAATACTGATTATGAGTCATGACAACTCGGAAAAAAAAAAAAAATCAAGATATCCGAGGAAAAGGAATACAGATTTCATTTAATCTCCCTTTAGATAAGAAGAAAGGGTTCATACATGCTTTTTGTTGCCTTTAATCAGCCAAAGCCAAAGGCCCAGAAAAGGTAAGTACACAAAAAGAAAAGAAAACACGGAAAGGATAATTATTATGACATAGAAGTCCACTGAACTTTAGCAAGAGTATTTTTGTTTTCTTAAAAGTTTTGATTAAGTGCTGTAACATACTGCTTAGAGGTGGTGACAGTTGGTGGTGTTGGAAGTTAAGAGGAAACTGCCTCAAAATGATCCAAAAACAAACGGATTTTCAATCTTATGAAATTAAGGCAACTAAAGGTTGGCAGTTTCAATCACATTCCTAGGTTGTTTCTCGGCATCATATAGTAGATGCTTGTTTTTTCATCAATGGCTTCCTAGAATGTTTGAGTAATTTAAATATCGTTTATGGTGCATTTCCGACGTCACAAAAGAGGGAAATTCTTTTTTATCAGCCAAATAATATATATATCGTATGTTTTGAATTGTTAGATCTGTGATATCCATTTTTTTTTTCCCTATTATTTCTTACAAATCTAAGGATTTAAACTTTATGATCTATATAATGGATCTACACGAAAATTTACACTTTTTACCAGCATTAATGTCTACAAAAATTTTTAAATTTTGGTTATTTTGAAATCAACCCTAATGAACTAGGTAATATCAATGCTTGATTTCAATTTTCAGGACTTTACCATATATTGATGACACCATATTGCTTGTGGTATCATACTAGTATTTTAATTTTTGAGTTGTACAGTATAAAGTAGTAAAATCTTATGGCCAATGAAAGGGGTGGGGTGGTGGGGGTGAAGGTAGAGTAGCCAAGAATATTTCTGTAATGCTAGATTTTTCCACAACTATATGTAAGCGTACACGTTTTGCACTTTCGTTATGAGGTTGTATGTTACATTGGTTTTTAAGGCAAGACCATTGATTTTTAAGATTAATTCCCTTACATTAAATGATAGATCTAAAATTAAGGGTATAAAATTTCTTAAAACTTTTATTTTTAAGAAATACAAAAGACTGGTAACAAATGAGACGCTTTTCAACAATACATACCAAGGTAAAGAGTCAATCTTTCTAAATTCGATAAAAATACTTGTTAAGTTTACTTACGAGTCTACAATTATCGTAACATAACGTATTATAATTTTTTTCTTTGTATATAAGGAGCACAAATTTATAAAAGGATATATGTGTACATATATACCATAAAAAGCTTGAATTACATGTTTGCTACTTCAATTTTCCTGAAGTATAGCAACATTATTAAGATCATGAGTCTAGTTTTCCATGTCGAAACCACACGTGACCATGTTTTGATCAAGGCTGTTAATAGATTAAAAAAGGATGGGCCGCACGCCCATCTCTCATTTACGGCAATTAGAATTATCCGGTTTAATTTATGATTTCCAATTATGACTAATCTTCTAGAATAATTAAAGCTTTAGCTGTTGACTGAAGGCTCAACGTTCTTTTTTGTTTTTTAATGGGGCCTAGTTTAAAAAAAAAAAAAACTATTTATATTTTCACTTTGCATATTTCTATTTGGGTTTTCTTTTTTCTCATTTTTACACGGCCGTGTTTAGTTAGATGTTGAAGATTGGTATGTATAAAAACATCTCCTGAGAAGAATCTTCTTCACATTTATTCTGCACGTAATTTAATTCCGCACACAAAATACATTGCATAGTTACTTTTAATCAAAAAGCAAGTGTCTGCAATATTTTTATATATATAGTGTTACATATATAGATTGATCGTGAAGTGAAATAAGTGTGTAAACTTTGTATAGTTTTTAACTTAAACATATTCAACATCATACAATAGAGTTCCAAAGCTTAATATTGGATTTGTGAGAAGTGAAAACATAGTGGGTAAATTATAAATATATCACCTTATATATTTGTTAATATATTTTGTTTTATATATGCTTAGCTCTTTTATATTTGAAATATCGTCAATAAGAGGTTAATACAATGAAATATATCTAAAATTAGATACATGTTTCATGCTTTAGTCATTAATTATAAAGCATCTTAATACAATCAAGAAAATTTTAGAATTTGATTTGAGAATATTCTCAGCCTTAATTTACAGGACCAACACTCCCATACACCTATTTATAAAAAAAAAATATACGTGGAGGCTTTCGTTCATTAAATGTTTGTCTATGTGTGATTTAATTTAAGTAAATGGACCTAGCTCCATATTATCTAAACCTACGTTAGGATTTCCCATTGATCTTCTTTAACTGTTCGACTACAACTTTTGACCAAATCATAGCTTGAGGTGCTATGTCATTTGTCATTACACAACAGTAAGTTGTAATCCAACTTCCATATCACCTCCTATATATACCCCTGAATCCACCTTCTAAAACTTCCCCCTCACCAAATCCTCCTCTCTCTCTCTCTCTCTCTCTCTCTCTCTCTCACTTCAATTTCTTCATTCTTCATCCTTCATCACATTATTTTGCCAATATCTCCCATATTTTCACTTTCCAATATATCTCTCCACAGCTCTTGTTCATATTCCAAGCACGGTTTCATATCACATTGCTGAAAGATCCCGAATTTCTTTTACTTTAAGACTCGAAAATTTTCTGTCCTCATAAATTTCATTGCCCCATTCATAATTAAATTCTTCCACACTTATTGCATTTAGTTAATCCGAGATGGATCATACGGTCTCTTCTTCAAATTATTTTTATATCACTCTCATTATTCTTGCAATATGCAAAGGTAATCATGATAAATTCTTGTCTAATTTTTGTGATTTCATGGTATAATTATGAAAATTTTATGATGTTAAAAGTGTGTCTTAAGGTTTGTTTCACATTTTCCACGTATAGGTATATCAGGGGCGAAATTTAACATAATCAACAAATGTGAATACGCAATATGGCCGGGAATTCTGTCGAATGCCGGAAGTGCCCCTCTAGATACCACCGGTTTTGAGCTCCCTCAAGGAGCTTCCCGGTCATTTCAATCTCCACCCAACTGGTCTGGCCGATTCTGGGCCCGAACCGGATGCAATTTCGATCCAGCCACCGGTCAGGGTGTATGTGCAACCGGTGACTGCGGCTCGAACCAAATTCAATGCAATGGAGCTGGCGCGAACCCACCTGCCACCCTAGCCGAGTTCACAGTTGGTGCCAATTCCGGTTCGGGTACTCAGGATTATTATGATGTGAGCCTAGTGGATGGGTACAATCTGCCCATGATTGTCGAACCGAGCTCCGGTTCTGGTACGTGCCTCACTACTGGATGTGCGGCAGACCTGAACCGGGAATGTCCTGCCGAATTGCGATTAGGTTCGGGTGATGGTTGTAAGAGCGCATGTGAAGCGTTTGGGAGCCCTGAGTACTGTTGCAGTGGCGCCTATAGTTCACCGAACACGTGTAAGCCGTCGGTTTATTCGCAGATGTTTAAGGCCGCGTGTCCCAGATCGTATAGCTACGCCTACGATGATGCTACGAGTACATTTACGTGTACAGGCGCGGATTATACCATCACCTTTTGCCCATCTTTATCGGCAAGGTGAGTAAGATATAGAAATTATAAGCGTAATGCTTATTTAAAAGTTTAAAGCATGCACATGAGGAAATGGTAATAAATTAGATTCTTGAGTATATATTACGTCTAAAATAATTATTATTTCAAGTATTTATTTTGGTTATTTATTACATATTCAACCCTTACTTATCTTTCAGATTCCAAAATTTTTTATTATTTTTATAAAAAATATGATCATCAACATTATTATATCTAACCTATTCCTTTTTCTCTTTTTCGCAATGAAGCTAGCTAGCTAAGCATCTCATTGCTTTTAGGTTCAAATAGCTTTTTGAAAAAGTTTTTGCTACAAATCACAACGAAAAGTACGGTCGGTTTGCCAATGAATTTTAAAAAATAAAAATATGAAAGAATACGATTATCTTTTGCATATATATATTTTAAAAAATAAAATTGATCTATACAGATGGAAAATACTATTTCGTATATATTAAATAAAATCGTTGGCCAAAAATAAATAAATATTAAATCGTGAGAGTTTTATAATTTACATGCAACTCGGTCTATCTATATTCTGTCGACAGGCTAGTGTATGTGGTGTACAATTCTGAATTTAGTTTCTTTTGTTCCATACAGCCAAAAATCTGCAAGCTCCTCCACAGCAACTACAGGCACAGAAAATGGGTCAGGATCAGGTTCGAACAATGAAACACCAACAGACGACATTAGTTCATGGTTACCAAACTTTGTCGTTGGATATTCACCCAAGACAAAGACACTTCCCTTTCTTCATTGCGCATTGTTTGTTTTTCTTGTTTCAATTTTCTTGCTATCTTATTGAAATTTAATTATTCGGTACATAGATTTCCCTAGCACATTGTACAGGCTAGTGAAAAGGGAAATTAATATTATTATTACCTTTGTACTCTATTCCCAATTCTTTTTTAGAGTAATTCTAAGTAAGAGGGAAGCAAATATCCATTATATATATTTGCCATAATCCAGATTTATTTCAACATTTAATTATTGTTGTACTACTTTATTTTTATGATTATATTATAAATTACAAAAAAGAAAAATATGTTAAAAAATGTATATATATACACCTTTTCTATCTTTATAGATATCTAGATTAGTATATATATAACAATATATTATCAATACTTCATTCGTATACGGTAGTATATGATTGATGAGGATAAATTGTGGGTAACAATTATTATTTTATAAGAAAACTGATATATGATACGATAAGGTGGTTGGTTTCGGGTGAATCAGCCAGATAAGGAAAGGGGGAAAGGAGCAAAGGGAGGCCGACTTTGCTGGAGTAGCAAGATTGGTAGCTTTTTGTGATCTCTTGTTCATGGGTTAATGTAAAGTGTTGTTATGATGTCTCCTGGAATGTGTCTCGCTCTTTTGGTTCAACGAATTGATTTGTCCACGAAACAAAGAATCGAACATTAAAAGCATGGAAAAATCAATGAAATATCGTCAGTAAGTTAACATCGCAAATTTTCGTCTAATTTCTCAAGAAATACCGGATATATATACCTCTTGTTTTCCTATGTGTTAATAAATCAATAAAAATATATTATTTTTATATATAGCACGTCACTGTTAATCTTAATTTGCATCATCATAGAAAAAGGCATTCTGAATCAAATAGGGACAAGCTTCAAATGCAAAAATTATAATAATCGGAAGACCATTTTATAAGACCAATTTACATTTCTTATCCTAATAATTCGAAACACCAATCAAACGGAGCTAGGGAGGTTCTATCATTTATTTATTTTTTCATTCATTCTTTTTCTTTTTCTTTTTTTCTTTTTTTTTTTTTCTGTCGGGAAGCTAGGGAGGGTTTTAGAAGCAATCTTTTGTGATCATGACAATAGAACGGTACTACCGAAAACACGAGAAAAGGAAAAAAAAATGTGGAAAACAAATTATAAAAATGTGGTATCTAAAAAAATTATCTTAAAAATATAGTATTTGAAATCTTTTTTTCAAGAGGCAATTTCCACACCCATATATCCCTACCAACCCTTCTCCTTTCTCGTTTGTATACGATCATTTTTCAAAAGCATTTTCTTCTTCTTTAATCATTCGAGAAAACCCTTCACTAATTTAGCAATTTAGAATCGTTTTTTTTATTAATAAATCAATCGTAAAATTAGAATAGTTGCATAATGTAAGTCGATATTGTGGAAAGTTTTTTGCAAACGAGGAAACAATTAGTACGTTATTATCACTTTCTCTCTTTAGACATCAAAAAGGAAAAAGTATGATTTTATTCGTTTTGATTCATTTTAAGCATATGTTTTATGAAAAAATATGTAGCTCAATTCAATACCGCCGTAGTCGAGATCCCTTAGCCGAATAAGGGAGTCGCTGTCTATGCCGTACAGCTTGGCATCCAACTCTTAGGAGATTTCTTCTAATTGCTTGTGAAGAGCAAGCTAAAGACCCTAGTCGACTTTTGGAACAAAACCTAGAGGTACATCAACTAGGAAGACAACATTTGCTTTAAGCGCAACACCGACCAAGAGAGGTCGGGCGAAAAGCAGGACAAGGAGAAATTGTCTGTAAAGGATTGCCTCAATAGTAGGCTGCCGAGCAGATCAGATGAGGAGAGCTTAGGGAAGAAGAAGCGCTGAGCTGAGCATAACCTACTCCCGTCCCCCATTTACACCCAATATACACCCCTGAATAGGCTAATTGCCTAGGTCTATTCTAAAGTGAAGCACCGTAACTTACTCCAAAGGCCACACAAAATACGAGGGAACCCTAGCCGTTAGAACTCTAACAAATACTCTTAGTTCTACAATGACCATAGCTATACCACTAAAGAGTACTTTTAGTTGAAGAACGCCATTAAATATGCCATTCAACATGGCTTCTTCAATGAATATGTGGACCATTAGAGAAGTGACAATCGCTTAGACGATGATGAAGATAAGGCACCTTAGAGGTGATGGACCGAAGACACCTGTGCCAAGTAGAATAACGACCGCTACAACGATCACACTCCCAATGGTGTCATAAACATGATCATAGGGGGGATCCGTACCCTGGAAGCCAGTCAAGCACAAGCAACTTGGTTAATGCCTCATTAAAGGTGCTAGCAGTAAAGGAGAAAAGACAGAAGTTAGACACTTCCATCTCCTTCTCTAACATCGACCTTAAAGGAGTCGACACTCCCCACCAAGACGCCCTTGTAATTGAGGTAAGGATCTCAAAATTTGAGGTCTTGAAGATTATGGTGGATACCGGCAACTCCACCGACATACTCTTCCTCTATATATACGACAGGATGAGGAAGAAACTACCAGTAAAGATGAAGCCATACCACTACAATCTCATCAGCTTCAACGGCTACATGGTCCAAGTCAAGGGCATCATCACACTAAATATGGAACTTGGCAATGACGACCATATGACACAATAACCCATAGAGTTCATTATGATTGATTGTCTCTCCCCTTACAATGCACTCTTAGGAAGACCAAGCCTAAACACATTTAAGATGATCACATCTTCCCTGCATTTGAAGGCCAAATTCTCGATGCCAACTGGGGTGGGAGTATGCAAGTGTGATTAAAAGCTCTCGTGAGAGCTATATGTTAGGGCACCAAAGGCGATGATGTCTTCACCTTAGAAACTGGCCCATAGGAGAGGCTGGCTAAGAGGGGCGAGCCTGGAGAAAAAACAGAAGATGTCTACACTGGTGCCTCACCCAACCAAACTATGATAGTCAGGATTGAGACTCTAACTGAAGTAGAGGACGATATCATTGCCCTCCTACAGGCAAATATTCAAATAGGTTTGCCTGGTCGTCATTAGACATGCTCGAGATTTCCCCCAATTGGTGATCCACAACCTTAACATTGATGCTATAGTACAGCACGGCCTGTCAAACAAAAAAAGAGGCATTTTGCCTCAGAACAGTAGGCTACAATCGAGGAAGAAGTGCAAAAGCTACTTAAAGCTGACTTATGAAGGAGGAAAAGTACCCAACGTGGCTAGCTAATGTGGTACTGGTTAAGAAGAAGAATGGGAAGAAGTACATGTATGTCGATTATACCAACCTCAACAAAGCCTGCCCTAAAGATTGTTTCCCTCTCCCTAAGATCGACCAACTTGTCGATTCTACGTCAAGATACACTCTATTGAGCTTTATAGACACCTTCTCAAGGTATAACCAGATCAAAATGGACTTAAAGGACAAAGTCCATACCTCCTTCGTCACCGATTACGGCACTTATTGTTATACATGATGCCATTTGGACCAAAAAACACCAAGGCCACGTATCAATGAATAGTGAAGAAGCTATTTAAGCCTTAGATCGAGCGTAACATAGAGGTGTACATCAACAACATGATCGTTAAGAGCTAGAAGCTGGCCAATTATGTCAAGGATCTCTAGGAAGCCTTCAACCGAATGCGCATGTACGACATGAAGCTAAACCCCCAGAAGTGCATCTTCGACATTGGCTCTAGCAAGTTCCTCGGTTTTCTGGTCATACAGAGAGGTATTAAGGCCAACCCCGAGAAGATTACAGCCATCAAGAGAATGAAGCCTCCAACCTCAGTCCGAAATATAAAGAAGCTCATTGGCACGGTAGCTACCTTGAGCAGATTTGTCTCAAAAAGCACTGGTCGATGTTTTGAGTTCTTCAAAATCTTTAAAAATCCATAGGGTTTTGAATGGACTCCCAAGTGCACTACCATCTTCCAGCAACTTTAAGACTTCCTTGCTCATCCACCAGTCCTCTCTAAGCCTGTCTAAAGGGATGACCTATTTTTGTACCTAGCCATAAGCGACCGAGGACTCTCTTCTGTGCTAGTCAGAGCAAAGGGAAGAGAACACAGGCTAGTATATTATGTTAGCTTTATACTGCATAGGCCTGAGGTCAGGTATACCCAAGTAGAAAAATTTGTTCTAGCCATCATCATCACTGCTCGACGATTGAGGCCCAACTTTCAGGCGTACCATGTGATCATACTCACAGATCAACCACTACACACCATGCTATAGAAACCTAATACGTCTATACGGATGATGAAGTACGTTATGGAGTTGAGTGCATACAAAATCCAGTACTAGCCACGAATGGCCTACAAGACACAGGTGCTGGCCAACTTCGTGGCAGAATATACAGGAGAGGATGAAGTACCACTGGGCGACGACAAACCGATGCGAACTCTCCACGTCAACGGCTCCTCTACCTTAAGGGGTAGAGGTGTGGGTTTAGTTTTAACCGGCTCGCATCAAGTCACCATCTGCTATGCCCTTAAGTTTGAATTCAATTCCAGTAACAATGAGTCCAAATATGAGGCGCTCATTGCCGATCCCAAACTAGCCAAGGAGATCAATGTGGAGCAATTACAAATCTTCTCAGACTCTATGTTAGTCTTCCAGCACGTCCAAGGTAAATATGAAGCCAAAGATGACACTATGGCAAGATACCTCAACAAAGTAAAGAGTCTCTTAACAGAGTTCCCTTCTTAAGACATCATGAAGATCCCTCGACTGGAAAATTCCGCAATAGATTGGCTATCTAAGCTAGCTTCCACTGGCATACGAAAGCCCGAGATGAAGGACAATAAGATTTTTATAGAGTACCTGCCGGAAAAAAGCATAGCTCTAAGCTCAGCTGAAATTCTTGAACTAACGGTAGCGGCACTCGAGTCGAGCTGGAAGGATCCCATCTAGAGCTACTTAGAGCAAGGTACGCTGTCGGAGGACAGGAGAGAGTCAAAGAAGCTTTGGTACCACGCTACCCATTATACGCTAATCGACAACATCCTGTATTGTAAAGGAGTCAGCCTCCCCCTGCTCCAGTATCTCCAACAAGGGGAAAGGTTGCACATCATGGAAGAGTTGCACACCGAAGTGTACAGCAATCATATTTAGTCCTAAGTCCTCTACCTTTAAGCACTATGACTCAGATATTACTGGCCCACCATGACGCAAAGCGCCCGTAGTGCCAAAAGCATGCCTCAATCAATCACATGACGAGCCCATAACGGTTCACAATGGGGGATCAATATCCTCAGCGCCTTCCTAAAAGCATCAAGAGGATGAAAGTTCAAAATTGTCGCCATAGCTTACTTCATGAAGTGGGTGGAGGCCGAAGTATAGAGTCCTTTGTCAGAAACAACATTCTCTCCCGGTTTAGAGTCCTCCACACATTAATCATGGACAACGGCCGACAATTCGACAACCCCAAGTTTGGGTAGTTCTACACCAAGCACCACATCGCCTAACGTTTCACCTTCATTGCCCACCCCCAATCAAACGGTCAAGTTGAGGTAACCAATCGAGTCATTTTAGATAACCTGAAGAAGTACGCGGACCAATCTCAAGGCACTTGGGCAAACTAACTGCCCAATATCCTGTAGGGGTATAGAACTACCCACCGTACCTCTATAAGCAAAACCTCCTTCCGCCTTACTTTTAGGTTGGAAGCGATCCTCCCAATCGAGCTTAAGTTCCCAAACATTCGAACTCGGAGCTTCGACGCCGCCATTAACAACTCACTACTGCAAGCGAGTGTTGATACCATCGAGGAAATCAAAGACCTCATTATTGCTAGGTTGACTACATAACAATATCGAGCCGCCCGATATTATGATCAGCAGGTCCAACATAAGGAGTTTAAGGTAGCTAACCTAGTGTACCGAAAATTAAAAGCCACGAGTTCATGCAAAGGGCAAGGTAAATTTGCCCCCAATTGGGAAGACCTAATCAAGGTTAGGGAGAGACTGAGCAACGGAGCATACAGGCTAAAAAGATTGGATGGTGAGCTCATCTCGCACACATAGAATGCTAATAATTCACATCTCTATTTTGATTAAAATTTCATTATATACAATTTTTCTTTCAATTGTCAAAATAATAGATCTCAATTGATTGCATACTTCTCTCTCTCTATCCCTTTGTTTCTCTTGCCTTATGAGCCTTCGAAGAGACATGGATAGTCAACCTGGGCAAGTTGGAAAACCACCAACTCGACCACTCTTAGGGTAACCTCAGTAAGAGGAAACACCCCTTATACAGAGAAACTCCCCTCACACCGAGCAGGTCAGACCACCATCAACCCAACTCCCCTTAAGGTAACCTCGGCAAAAAGAAACACTCCTTGGACAGAGAAATTCCCCATACATCGAGCAAGTTGAACCACACTGACCTGATCTCCTCACCCCCTCCAACCCAACCCCACCCACCCCCCACCCCCCTCAGGGTAACCTCGGCAAGGGGAAATACTCTTTGTACAAAGGAAATCTTACGCATTAGGCAGGTCAGAAGACCACCGACCCGACTCCCCTTAGGGTAACCTCAGCAAGTGGAAATACCCTTTGTATGGAGGAACTCCCCCACTCGGAGCAACTCGGAACACCACCAACCTAGCCCCTCTTAGAGTAATCTCAACAAAGAAAAACACCCTTGTGCAAAGGAACTCCCCCAACAGGACCTTGATAAGGGTCAACTTCCCTTGGACAAATTCTCTAACAGATACATTCAAAGACGAATAGAGATCAGGAAAGGATGTTTAGAAAACATTCATCTATTTATTCCACGATTGTTTAATTACAAAGCAAAAGCCAACATCCTGGCCATAATTACATTAATTTCAAAAAAGAAAAAAAGAAAATAAAACCTTGCAATCTCCTAGGATCAACTAACTTTGGTAATTTAGAAAAATCTAAAGTATCTATCTATTCGAAGCATTGATCCGCAAGCACTTCAGGCAACAAGCCCTGAGTTAAAGCAAAGCCTAAGGGATGTGAACTAGGAGTGGCAGAAGGATCCCCCACAAACAGATCTTCCCTAAGGATAGCTTTTAGGACGGCTTCTTGTTGGGCTACTAGGGTAGAGGTGAATGTAAAAGCACCCTGCCCCGCCCCAGTAGTAGGGGGTGCACCTGCATCATTGTTAGCCACTTGGGCGAACTCTCTCTTATGCCAAGGCTTCCCTCTTCTCATTAAACGTTAGGGAATCCAAAAAGTCCAGGAAGCTCAAGTCCAAGTCTAAATAATGAGAGAGAACTTCCCTCCAAGTTTAGTGAGTGGAGTTAGTGGATAGGTCCTCTAGCTCTTGTAGCCACTCCTCGGTCTTCCAATAGTCAGCGACCACCTTTTTAGTAGCAACAAATCTAAGGGGACCTCTCCACTCTCCATCTTAAAGATGATCTCTTCCATCTTGAAGCCCCACCACCTGTACAATAGAGTAGTGTAGGTGCCTATTAGCTTGAGTAAATTTTCTCAAGTACCTCTTACTAGAAGCCTCTGCTTCTAGCAAGCACTTCTTCTGCTAATGCAATGCCTCCCACAAACCCGTTACCTCTTTGCGGGCAGCATCAAACTTGCTTAGTTGAAGTAGCACCTAGTTGTAGTACTGTAAGATGGAAACAAAACCCACAATTAATACAAGACACTAAAGTACAACACCACAAGAGCAACAAAGACCTACCTGCCGCATCAACGTACTTAAGTGACCCACATTCTATATAGGGTCTTCCTTACCCTCTTAGGTGATTCTCTCCAAGACAGCCTAATCGCTAGGGGTATAAGACCCCATCAAAGCTTGATAACTGAGGGTTCAATGCTGCAATGTCAGATCACCGATATGGACCTCCCACTTCAGCCTTAGGATCTTCCTCCGAGCCTTCTTCTACAGGACACAAGCCAATGGCCTAATAAATAAGCACTTGGCTATTTACATTTTGTATGGTACTTCTTAGAATGAGTCCGACCCTAGCCCCATCTTCCTAAAATTGTTGAGGACGTCCAAAAACACATCCCCCATGTCATCGACGTTTGGTAGGGATGTGCCAAGGGCTACTCATTCCACTTCACTCTGGCCAAAGGATCCCTCACCATAGACCTTTGCTTCTCCCCCCTTGGACCTGGCTCTCCAAACATCTCAAGAGCCCTATGCTTCTATCTTATAGCTGGAAGAGGGGCAGTCCCCTCCTCAACCTCTCCTTCCATCACCCTTGAAGGAGAAAGCACCTGCATATTGAGCCCCTCCCCTTCGGTGCCTTCACCACTTATGATGATGGGCTCAAATGAATGGATGAGGGCAAGAGCGAGCAGAGTCATGCCCAAAGGCCCTACATCTATAGGCTCATTGCGGATGTTGAGAGGAATCTCCTATAGCACAGACTTCGTCTGCAACTTGTTGGTCTCACTAGGCCCCAGCATCAGTCTCACCACCTTTCTTGTTGGCCAGTTTGGTTTGGTTCGCGCTTGGTGTTGGCTCATCAGATCATCTACAGATGGACGAGGCATCATTAGGGCCAAATTTTTTCCTATAAGAATACTAATCTAAAGTTAGAAAAAGAAAACAATGACAAGTCTAAATTTTTACCACTACCATCCGCAAAAGACCACCATGACTAACACGATCAGGGAGGTCCTCCCATCCTACAGGCATCGGACAAAGCACCTCAATACTAGCACAATTAATAAGCATGTAGGAACAAACTTGTACCTTCAACCCACTTCTCCACCACAGCCTTCTTTATGCTAGGGAAGAGCTTAGAGATTGGGCGCCGGAAATACCTCTGCACAATCTCCACAACGTTAATCTCCTAGACACCTCTAAACGCCATAAAGGCCAAGATCTCCTCGACGGCTTAGTATTGCTAGGACCAAGCCTCTACTTACCTTTGGTACATATTATCCTGGTCTACTAGGTTTAGAAATCGGCCTTTTCAAGCATTTTCACCACCACATACTCATCTTGCTAATCTTTGACTGAGTCCACGAAGTCGTAGAATAGCTTCCTCCCCGGGCGCAGCTAGAGGTAAGGCCACCCCTTAACACTCTTCCACATATAGAAGTGACAGAAGAGCTCAGGAGTAGCCCTTATCACCAAGTATTTGCAGAGTGCCTGGAAAGCCTTTAGTACCCTCCACCCATTGAGAGAAACCTGCGATGGACTGCAGTGGTGGTAGTTGAAGAACTCCTTCTTAAAACAACTTAAAAGGAGGCTCTGCCCAAACTCCAAGCACTTCTCAAAAACTATGAAGCACCTCCCTAATAGTAAGTTCACTTGTTCATCCCTGTTCGGCAACGTAACATGCCACCTAAGAATTGCCCCCACAAGAAAGTTGCTGATGACCCAACCGAGGGCAGATTGCCTACTTCTGCTTACACAGCTGTCAGGCCCCTTGCCCATACTAGGAGCGTCGAACAAGTCCTTCGTAGGGGGTAAGGGAACGTCTGCATATATGTCCCTAGGGATAGCATTGATAATTCTGGCCCTATCCAGCGCTTCTACAGCCATCCTTGCAGGTTGGTCAAGTTATGCCAATGACGAGACCTCACCCTCCTGTACCTAAGGAGGATCGCTCCTTATAGAGCCGAAGCTAGAAGTGAGCAACGTCGAAGAGGAGCTAGCCTCACCTTTGTTAGTCAACATGATCGAAAGACTTGAAACTTTTAAAAAAGGTTTATAGTTTGGAGCGCGAACGCAGAAATTGCAACAACTAAGTGAAAAGATTGTAAAAAGGTAATCTCTCTTTGCGATTCTCCTATTTATAGGGAAGTCATACATGTGGTTATAGGGATCCATATAAGTACAAATCCCTTGGAACATTACCTAGCAAACATGTGGAAAGCATTTCCATCGGACGGTCACCTTTAAATGGTAGAAGGCATGTAGCTACACGCTAGGTTGTTGTAGTACAACACCTGTTATTTCGCATTTAATGCAAGGAATACAAGCGGGCAAAAGTAACATTATAAAAAAGTTCCTTCAATAGGAAGCTTCTTCAGGACCCATCCGACCTCCACCTGGTTGGCATTACGAAGACTAGTGCATCTATGTCTATTTGACCTTTGTTAGGCCCTATTCCAACAAGCCAATCTGTAGCATAAGAGTACCTGACCACCCCCATTCACCTAGCCTCAAACATTCTCAGACTGGCGATCAACCACTTCGAATGACTTCCTACTTCAAGCCTTCCCACCTTAGACATCGCCACCTTAGATCATCCATCATGCCAAATCTACAATCTCATCACATCGACACCCACGGCATCAGATCGAACTTCAAGTAGTCGAATTAGTCACGCCTAAGCGGCCCATGTATTCCTTCTCCTTGCCTCTTCCTCGGAGATGAGATTGCGACAGCAAGGTAGGGGGGGACAAGTATTGATAGGGCACTTTGGGCATGAACCCCTCAACCCAATCAGATTTGCCAAGCCTTGCCACCCTAAGCTCACCTTCATAAGCTTCAAGCCCATGAAGCACTATAACGGCCATAATCTACAAGATAAAGATAAAATGACCACATCTCGAATATTATAAACACGTCAAATACAACAACCCCACTTTCAAGAGAAGATCTCTCCCCTCAACTAATCTCCAACTGCTGGCTCTACTCTATTATAAATATCAAACCATTACCGAACGATAACCCTCTTTACACACTCTACATTCTAAGCCTGTATATTACCTACACGTATTCTATAAGAGCTCATTACTAACTTAAGCATTGGAGTGGTCGCATTGGAGTGGCCACATCAGACAACTCCCCGGAGTCCCCTCTTTATGTGTTATTTTGCAGGCCTAATACGTGCAGGCCTCAATCGACTACCGACAAGAATTAAGAAACAACACATACTATACTCACTAGGTTACACAAGGCCATGATTTTCTATGCCTTTAAGTTCGAATTCGATGTAAATAACAATGAATCTGAATACGAGACCCTAATCATTGGTCTTAAGTTAGCAAAGGAAATCGATGCCGCATGTTTGAAGGTCTTTATAGGCTCCATGCCTATCGTCTAGTAAGTCCAAGGTAGGTACGAAGCCAAAGCCAGGGAAGAGTCTATAGTGAAATATTTAGAGAAAGTAAGGGACCTCCTAACTAAGTTCCCCTCATAGAGTATCACCAAGATCTTTCGTATCAAGAATTCAACAATAGATAAATTATCCAAATTTGCCTCAACAGGTATACTAAGACCCACGGCAAAGGACAAAAAGATATTTATTGAGTACTTGTTAGAGAAGAGCATTAGCTCAAACAATCTTAAAGTTCTAAAGATTAACACGATCCCTTTTAAGCTAAGCTGGATGGACCCAGTGTAGGAGTACTTAAGGCACAACACTATTCCAACTATCAACAAGGAGGCAAGGAAATTAAGTTATCATGCTGCCAACTATACTTAAGGGGAGAGCATCCTATACCAAAGAGGAGTTCTAAAGATTAATACGGTCCCTTCTAAGCTAAGCTGGATGGACCCAGTATAAGAGTACCTAAGGCACAACACTATTCCAGCTATCAACAAGGAGGCAAGGAAATTAAGGTATCATGCTGCCAACTATACTTAAGGGGAGAGCATCCTATACCAAAGAGGAGCGATGCCTTTGACCTAATGAAGGCCTCTACATGATGGAAGAGTTGCATGTCAGTATGTGCAATAATCATATCCAGCCATAGGCACTTTACATTGGAGGTCTCTACCTTAGGTACTATTGGCTGACCATGAGGCAAGACGTAAAGACAATCGTACAGAAGTGCATACAATGTTAAAAGCATGTTGTGGTCACACATGCTCTCAGCAACAACATCCAGCCACTAACTAATTTGTAGCATTTTGCCCAATGTAGTATAGGCATCCTAAGCGCCTTCCCTAGGGCTTTAGGTGGGCAATAGTACATAATAATGGTTGTCGGCTACTTCACCAAATGAATTGAAGCCGAAGCCGTAGCCAAGATCATAGAGAGAAGTATGGAGTCATTCATCTACAACCAAATCCTCTCTAAATTTGGGGTTCCATATGCACTTATTATGGACAACGGATAGCAGTTAAACAACCCCATACATCAAGCACTATATCATGTCCACTTCACCTCAATTGTGCACCCATAATCCAATGGTTTAGCTAAAGTAACCAATAAGATCATCCTCAATAGTATCAAGAAAGGTGCAAGATAGATGGGCTGACAAGCTTCCTAACATCCTATGGAGGTTTTGAACTATGCATTGGACATCGATTCGCGAGACTCCCTTTCACCTAGCCTTTGGCTCGAAGGAGGTCTTACCAATAGAGCTTGAACTCTCTAACATCAAAACCCAATCTTTTGATGCACTCGCGAATGAGTCCATCCTACAAGCCAATATGGATGCTATAAAATAAGTGCGAGACTTCACAACTGCTCATGTAATTGCCTACCTACATAGGGCAACTTAATACTACAATAAGAAGGTTAAGCACAGGGAATTTAAAGTCGGGACCTAGTCTGTAGAAGATTACAAGTTATGGGTTCTCACGAAGGGTAAGGGAAGATCCAATCAAGTTCAAAGAAAACTTGGGAAACGAAGCATACCGACTAAAGAGGCCCATCGATGAGCTCATACTACGGACATGAAATGCTGATAATCTGAGATTATATGTTGATTAACATATTCTCCCTTTATGTACTTTGCCTCCATGTACTTATCAAGAAATCAAAAAAAGAAAGTTCTTTTTTCAAGTTTTGTCTCCATTGTGTTTAAGCAATGCATTTTATCTTTACTCTATTTAGTCCTAACTCGCAACGGGTAAATGGAAATCATATAGGTCAAATCCTTATGAAGATTCCCGACCACCACACCTCCTGATAAGTGTAAACTTTAAAAGTGCAATTTACCAACAAGTATACTGGGTCGAGTATGCAGTAATAAAAAACCAGTGAAACCTGCTCATTTCTATAGAGATTAGGACTAACTCTCAACTATATTAATCCTATCTATATCTAGGCAAATTGAAGTATACTAAAATAAAAGAATGTAAATCTGCTGCTAATTAATAGAAAATATTAAATCTACTTCTAATTAATAAAGAAAATATAAGAAATCAACACCTTAAAAGATTAAATCAATGAACTAGCAAATTGGAATCTTGAATTAATGTTAACAATCATGATATTAAAATATACCACATTTGACTATTGGATCTTTGATCGGTTTACATTTTTTCTTTTCAATTCCCTTCCAAATTATCAAAGTAATAAAGCATAAAATTACCTTCTCTCGAAGCATAAATTATCTTAATTAATTAACTAAGTTTTTCTATTTCTAGAAAGTATCACTTAGTTAATTAACCATTTTATGTTCTAGACCCTAACCCAATTATAATGCATAATCTCTTACATCTTACCTGTAATCTGAAGCTAGTTTGCAATGGAATTGATTCAATTAATTTTATTCTTTTCAAATTTCTACCCAATCTAACATATATTTCATAAATTATTAAACACATGCTCAATGACAAATATATCAAGATACCATTATTGAAATATTTAATATAAAAATATCAAAAATCCATCAATCCAATATCCCAACAAAGAAAACTAATTCATTATTATAATATGCACACAAATTACAAAGGGAATAAAGAAATCCATAATAAAAAATCAAGAATGATAAAAAAGACTTATTATTTATCATAGAAATCGGAAATCCTTAGTCTTCAATCTTTATATAAATTAACTTCTCCGTTTATAATCAGTGTCGATCGCACTAATTAATTACACAAAAAGAAAAAGAAAATTATAAAAACTACTATAAGAGAAAGATTAACGAAGTTGGCTCTATAGTGTTCTCCTGCGTCTTCCTTTGTGGCCATTGAATGAATTTCTAAATGTGTTTTCTTCTTTATATTTCCTTCACGCTTCCCATTTGATGACAAGTGGGTCGTGTTTTTAAATTACATGAACTCACATGCATGGGCTTCTTGAATTTCCCTAAACGTAGACTCCTACCTCGTGAGTTGATTTTAGATGGAGACTTGCACTTACTGGAGCGTTGGACTTGGATCGCTCAAATTCATCATCACATAGCAATATTCAACATGGATGGTATTGACTTCATTTAATAGGATGATTTTTGGACAATGGAAGGCCTTGAATCATTAAGGACACCTAAACCTTGTAACATGGTTAATGTGGCCTCAATATTTTCCATCGTATGGCATTGTTTTCCATCATGTGATAGCACAACTTAAACTTCGCATGTCTTGGAACTTCAATGCTCAAGGACATTGCCTCACAGCCTTTATTTTATTTTTAATGTAAGCCCCAACATGATGATGTCAATTGATGATGAACTTGGCATGTGTTGGAACTTCAATGCTTTGGGACATCGCCTTGTAGCCTTTATTTTATTTTTAATGCAATCCTGACATGATCATATCAATTGATTGAGTAACTTTCCAGTTAGTAAATAAATAAAAGCAACTCCAACATGGTCATGTCAATCAACTGTGTCAATTTTTAAAAGCTCATAACTTTTCCAATTAAAGTCCAAATCAAGCGAAACTTGATTTGTTCTTTTCCTTTTCATCTTAGTTATTCATCAATGACCTAAAATAAAAAAATTTTCTAATTAAGCAAGAAATATCTACAAAATACTCATAAAAATATCAAAAAACTATAAAAACTCATTTATAAATATATGAAATAAAGCGTTTATCACCTCCTCAAGATGGAGCAAGTCAAAATACCACCAACTTGATGCCCACAGGTAACCTCAACAGGAAGGAAAATTTTCCTTTGCAACCGAAGAACTCCTACATGCACCTACTAGAACAACACCAACTCGGCCTACTTAACAACCTAAACTACTAACAACTAAACAATCCCCTTGAAAGAGTAAACCTAACTATTCCTTAAATAAAGCGACCCTAGCTACCAACAGCTAAACGGTCTCTTAGAAGAATAACCCCAACTCTTGCCTAATTCGCCAATGTATGTTAAAGCACAGTAAAAAGCATGTAATGAAAAGTATAACAAATAGCAATTGGAAAAAGAGAGAGAGAGAGAGAGAGAGAGATCAAATTCCATTACAGCTTGCAAAAAGTACAAGTAATAGGTCGACATACCAGCTTGAGAAGAAAATCTTTACAACAATCCTTTATAAAGAAAAACAAAAAAGGGAGAAGAAGGAAAAACATCATGATGTGCCTACTACTTCGAATCCTCTCACTTTGTTATGTTAGAGAAGTCTAAAGCCTCATTGCATTCGGTGGGTGGATCCATGAAAGCTGGTTACAAAGAGGCTTCAAGAGGAGGAGGACTTCTGCTTTGATTCTAGCCTTCAACTATTGGGAGTACGGGCAGGTCCTGGCCTTCGACTTGACCCTCACTTAAAGCCAGGTTTCTTGGGGTCTCTTTAAATGGAGGAGGAAGAGGAATGTCTTCCAAGGCTGCAAGCAACAACGAGTCGATGATTAGCTCTTTAGCTCTAACAACCAACCTCTTTTCCTTATTAGTAAGGCCATTCGAAAAATATAAGAAATCTATGTTTAGAATGAGATGAACCTCCAGTACCTTACCTTAATCTTTCGAGTTGCCTCAATGGTAACATCCTCGTACTCATTGTTGTTACACCTCAAAACAGCAAAGTCATAACAATCCTGTGTGCAAACCATTTTAGGATAAAAGTTGACTTTATAACCGCTATCTTAGACTCGAATTACACAAGACATACACAACTAACCTACTTTGAAATAAATAGTTTATAAATTAAGTAAATTATTTATCTAAGAAAGTATAAATACATATATATACAAGGATTTGAATATTACAATTAATGTTTACATGATTTCATTACATTATATTACATAAGTAATACTTTATTTGAAAATAGAAGATTCTAAAATAAAAACTAAAACCTTAGATATTTGTTTTTTAGATGTATTCCTCACTCCCTAGAATCTAGTTGTTACTAGTTTCAAGGTAAATATAGACCGCTTCTTAACTAACACTTACAACAATATCCATAGAGATATGAGCAACTAACCGCTCAATAAGTTGGGATGGAGACTCAAAACCATGCATCAAACACAAATAGGGTTATGAACAAAATTAATTAGATATAATGCATATACAAACAAATGTCATCGTATAATATTGTCCGGTTTATTATGAGATTAGAGAAATTACACCCACTTTATTTCGGGTTAAAGAGTTTCCATATTTATGAAACAGCTCACGACTAAACATAAGTTTATGCAATAAAGACACCGCTCTTTTAGTGACTATCTTCAAACCATCGACTTCACGCTTACTGCAAATTCCTCTCCTATTACTTAATTCAACTAAAGATGAAGAAAGGAACCATTATGCTATCTAACACTATCCCTTTCGAATGGGTTAGTATTTAGTTGGAGAACCTTAAATGTTTCCCCTATTAGGTTACTATGCAAGTCCGTTTTAAAATTATAAGTCATATATTTAGTTAAATCTAATTTAAGGCGTTCAATCACTTCAAATAAATCACACAAATATAAGCTAGAATAGTAAAATCAAAATCATATCATCGAGCTAAAAAACAAGCACATACAGGTATACGCACAATCAACTATCTAACAACCACAATCAAGTATAATCTTAAGCTTTCGAATACTATCAACAGTACTCCAAACTACAATAAAGTATCAATCTTAACTTAATTGGAATTTCCACTTGCTTACTCAAGATGTAACTCGCATAGGCCATCGCTAATAATCTATATAATTCAAATATTGTTTTAGTTTCCACATAACTACTATAGATAGATTTTGTTCTAAAAATCTTGTTGTTATCTTTAATTTAGAATTTTATTGTACTTAATTATTTAGGTTTTTAAGTCTCTTATAATTATTCTTAATTTAGGCTGAGTTTTCGTTTAATTTCTGAATCGATTTCTAAATTAGGTTTTAATTTAGTTTCAAATTACGAGTTTTATGCATAAACCCTAGAAACTTATTTCAAACCATTATGTAAAATTAATTATATTAGACTTGGGTATCATAAATCTCGTATTTAATTTCTAACTAGTATTCTAGTTCATACAGTACACCCAATTCCTAATTTAACTACCAATTTAGCTCCTACTATGAGAAAAATTTATATTTTTTATATAATTAGGTAAATTTATGTTTCATATCAAATTTATTATTATTATTATCAATTTTGATATAATATTTTCTACTCATTATTTTCCTATATTTACATATTACCTATTATTACCTAATATGTAATTAATATGCACATCTAACATTCCCAACACTTTAAATATCTTCTGTCGTCACCAACTAACATCTCAAAATGTCTAAATACATTCCAAATCATAATTTGTGCCAATTTGACCCTAAATTACAAAATTAACCTAAATATGCCCTTTTTACCTACGTATTTATTACATATTATACATAATATATACAACTAACATCTCAATTTCCATTAAAGTTACAGAAAATATATTATACTCAATAAATTATGGTTGTTATATTCTGATCATAAGAAGTATTAAGATAATTTAATATATATTATTTTCCAAAATATCAATTTTAAGTCCAGTCCAATTTTACTAAAAATTAGCTTAAATTAAGTAAATGACCAAATAAAATTATAAGATTCAAATTGAATATTCCCAAAATCATATATAAGCTTTAGAAGTCATTACAAATTGAAGTCATTATAAATCAAATTCATTAAGAAATTTAATTAAAAACCTATTATTTCTTTCATATGAAAAACATAACAAATTCAACAAAAATAATTTTAATAAATACTAAACGTATATTTTATCAAAAATTATTTTTATTTAAATTAAATATATTATATAAGAAATATGTACACCAAAAATTAGCTCAAAATAATATTATTTACTATTTTTGAAATTTTATACAAAATTTGTTAGAATCAAGCTTATTCTTAAGAATTCTATATAAGCACTTTTGATTTTAAAAATCTAGTTTTATATTCTAATTCTTCATGCAAAAATACCAAGAGAAACCAAATTTTATAATTTTCCATACATATTTAATATTTTTACCAAATTAAACAAATTCCAAAGAAAAAGAGAAATCAAAACTCACCAATCAACAAGTTTCTAGCCACCAACAGTGGCTTCGACATTGTCAATAGCTATAGGCGTGAGGTCCACTATCTGGTGGTGGTGGTGGTAGTAGGCATTCCTCTCCAAGTGGTCGTCGAATGTAGGTTCTCTTTATAATTCCTAAATGCACATTATTTTGTCTAATTTTTTCTAAAAATATCCTCTCCTCTCTTCTTATCTTCTCTTTATTTTTCCTGAGTTCTAAACTAACCAAATGAGGTTCAGAAAGTGATTTTCTAAATTTATAGTAATGTCTCAGGTTTACTTTTAATTTATTTGTTCATAGTTTCCTTTTTATCTTTTTTTTTTTATTTTCTACTTGAGCAAATTTAATTGGTTGATTTTCTTTCTTCATTCCCAACATGCCATGCCCTTATTCTATTCAATTCTTTGCTTTTCCTAATTTTCTTTGATTTTTTTAATAATTTTCTTTAATTATTTAACATTATTTTAGTATATTTCGAGTATTTTAAGTAATTTCACGTATTTTTACCTATACATAAATACATATATAATACATATAAATATTCCTAAATATTATTTAAGTTATGTTATGACTTTTAATGTGCATATAATTTATCTCTATCAATTCGTTAGTTATCAAAATTTGTTTTACGTGTTTCCGATAAATAACGAGTAATATACATATAATTCAATATTATAATAATTAATTATTTTCTTATTTATTTTTTCTAAATCCAAAATCACAGGTTACTAATATTCATATATTCATCATAAAATTTAAACTCAATCGAACAATTTACTTGACCTCCCTAAATTTCACGAACCGAACCAAACCTCAAACACTTAATTTTGGAGCTTACAATCATGCCACTCATCCATCTTGAAGAAATCCTCGCGAAATTTCTTCTCAGCAACCTGGTGAATAACTTCCCTCCTCTTTATACCAATGACGTACTCCTTCCTATTACCAATTTCCTTCTCCATCTCTTTTAACTTCCTTTCCACTTCCCCCTTCTACCTAACCAAGTTTATGAATAGGTCCTTGGTCATTGCATACTCCTGCTCCTAAAGAGTTGGGTCAATCTTCAACTCGAGTACTCAGCATTGAGCTCCTAGTTGCATGAGTTAATCTTTGTCTTGGCCTACTTCTCTACCTCCAATTGCTTCCAAAGCATGACATTCTTAGTAACAGCCTTTTGGTAGCCTTCCTCCATCTCCTTTCGAAGCCACTCCAACTCAGCATTGGCTTCTATCGCCTATTCCAATAAAGAAGTACACTTGTCAACTTTTTGAAAATAACTAAATTTCAATCAATGCAATGCTCTTTCTCCTCTTTAAGCTCCTCTTTAGCCCATTTTACCTTTTTGACACTGATCTCAAAATGTTCAAAACATTCTGACATCAAGCCATTGTACTACAAAAGTAAGTAGAATGACTAGTATTAATAAGATACAAAATAAAAAATAAGCCATAAAAAGGAAAAGAGGGTCTAGACGTTGTCATGCCTCAAAGCGAAAAAGTTGTAACAGTCTCGCCATGTAAACCATTTTAGGATAGAAACTAAGCTTTCAACCACTATCTTAAAACTGATTTATACAAGACATCCACAACTAACCCTCTTTGAAGTAAACAATTCATACATATGAAATGTTAGTTACCTACGAAAGTATACAGATTATACTAAAATTCTAATATCATAAGTAATGTTTTCATGGTTACTTAATAATAGAAAGTTTATAAATTGAGATCCAAAACCTCAGAGATGTAATATATTCTTCAGTTTAATATTCTCACTCTCCAAGATTCAACAATTGCTAACTTCAAGGTAATTAATAAGTCACTTTCTAGCTAGCACCTGTAACATCTATAAAGATATGAGCAACTAACCACTTAGTAAATTGGAATGGAGACTTAAAACTATACATTAAGCACAAACAAGGTTACCAACTAAATTAATTAGATGATATGTATGTATAAGTAAATTCCATTACACGACATTATCCAGTCCATCGTGAGATTAGAGAAATTATACCGTTCTAATCCAGGTTAAGAAGTTTAGTGCACATTTCAATAGCTCATAACCAAACCCAAGCTTATATAGTAGAGATACCACTCCTCGCACAACTATATTTGAACCATTGATTTCATCATTGCTACAACCTCATCTCCTATCATTTAGTTCAACTAATAATAAAAAAGGGACTAATTATACTATCCAACACTATCCCTTTTGAAAGAGTTAATATTTGGCCGAAGAACCTTAAATGTTTCCGTTAATGAGTTGCTGTATAGGTCTGTTTTAAGATTACAAGTCATATATTTAGTTAAGTCCAGTTTAAGGTATTCAATAATTTCATACAAATCACACAATTACAATCCGAAACATCAAACCAAAGTCATACAATCAACCCAAAAACACGCATACACAAGCATGCACACAATCAATTATCTAACATACACAACCAAGTATAATCTCAAGCCCATATTGATCCCACTTACTTATTCACTTAAGATGCAACTCACATAGACCATCGCCGATAGTTTTTTTAATACAAATGTTGTTTTATTTTCCACATAACTATTATAAATAAATTTTATTCTATAATTTAAATTATTATCTTTAGTTTAGGATCATTTTATATTTAGTGATTTAGGTCTAAGTCTCTTATAATTACTTCTCTTGTTTAACCAAGTTTACTTCTTATTTCGATTACGATTACAGCTTCTAAATTAGGTTTTAGTTTACCTTTATCTTCTTATTACTCTTTGTTTGTAAGTCTTTGAAATGCCTTTTAACCTTTTTCTTACAGTTTATTTAATGAGTATAACCTTTGGTTTAGGTTTTTTACTTACTATCTAATATACTTATATTAATCCTAATTCTGATTCTACTTCTGAATTAGATTCTAATAAAAAATTATCTACATTTTAACATAATCACTTATACATGTATATATATACATATAAACTTTAAATAATTAGTTTTTAGTTTAAAATTATAATTTTACTCAATTATTTAAGTTTTATATTTCTTATAACCAAGCTAGTTTTAAATTAATTGTTGATTCAATTTTTTGAATCAATTTCTAAATTAAGTTTTGTTTTAGCTTCTGATTACTATTTTTATTTGTAACCCAAGGAATTCCTCTATAGACTAATATGTGAAATCCATCTAACTATACTTAAGTATTTTAATTCCTAATCAATATTTTGATTAATACGGTACACTATATTTTTAATTTAACTATCGAATTAGCTTTCAATGTGAAAATAACATATGTTTTTCATATAATTTCATAAATTCACATTCTAAATTAGATTTATATCATATTCATATTCCTAATATTGTAATACCTAAATTTTTATCTAATATTTTTTACCCATTTAATTCCTATATACACATATTAGGCATTATTACATATTATACACTTATATCACTTATCTAACACTACATATATCATCTTTCACTACCAAATAATATTTTAAGATGTTTTATTATATTCTAAATCAAAATTTATACCTAATTAATCCTAAATCACAAATTTAACTTAAATATACCCTTTTACTTACATATTTATAACATATTATGCATAATACATACAACTAATACCTCAAACTCCACAAATACCATCCTATAACAACAACTATCATCTAAAAATATCAAATTACATACTAAGTTATAATTTTTACCAAATTAAAATTAACTTCCAAAATTAAGCCTAAATATTGCTTTTTATGTATGATTTTAGAGTTTAAAAATCAAATAAAATTTTAGAAAAAATCTTCAAAGTACTACTATATATATCATAAATAGTTTACACAAAAATTTTGAAATCAAAACTACATCATTAAGATTATTTATTTCAATATCGAAAACTAGCTCAAGTTTAGAGGTTTCTAAAACACTATATATCATAGAACCTAATTTTATCAAATTGACATTTTTCCCTAAATCGACATACAAAAATACCTTAGAATACTAAAGTTCATAATTTTTCAGATATTTTTAATTATTTAAACAAAATCAGAAGGGAAACTTTGACTTACTATTTGATGGGTCTCCAGCCACCACCAACAGCTACCATAGTGTTGACAACCCTAAGCAATGGGAATGTTGTCCAATGGTGGTGGTTATTCCTCCTTAGGTATTCATTGGACATGATTTCCACTTATAAGTCTTATTTACATACTATTTTTCTAATTTTTTGTAAAAATACACTCTCCTCTCTTTTTAAGCTCTCTCAAATTTTTCTAGTTTTCAAACTAACCAAAATGAAGTTTAATATAGGTTTGTTGAATTTATAAGGGGTGTTAGGGTTTTTCTTTAATTTTTCAAGTGTTACATACCCTTTATCTCTTCCTTTTTCATTTTCTATTTAGCCTATTTTTATTAGTTGTTATTTTCATTTAAATCCTAGCATTACGTGTCCCTATTCTGGACTTTTCCTCACTTTTTCATATTTTTATTTAATTTTTTATGAATTTTATTTAATTAATTAGTATTATTTTAGTATATTCTAAGTATTTTAAGTAATTTCAAATATTTTTACTTACGCACAATTACATATATAGTATAAATAAATACTCCTAAATATTATTTAAGTTATTTTATGATTTTTAGTATGTATATAATTTATTTCTATTAATTTGTTAGTTATCGAAACTCATTTTACGTGTTTCCAATAAATAATAAGTAATATGCTTATAATTTAATATTATAATATTTACTTATTTTATCACTTATTTTTCTAAATCTAAACTCATGTGGTCACTTTTACTATATTTCTAACTTTGTTATAAAATTTAGGCTCGATCGGACAATTTATCTAATTGCCTTAAATTTTATGTATCAAACATCTTGTTGCGAGGCTTATAGATATTAAGAACTCCACAACTAAGTTAAGTTGGTCTGCTTCACCGTAGTTATATTATGTGTAGCAAGGAACTATCAATCATTATACCGTTTGTGATTATAATTAGAATTGTTTATATGCATATGATGTGTNATAATTTTTTGTATATATATAATTTATCTTTATTGATTTGTTAATTATTAGAACTCGTTTTATGCGTTTTCAATAAATAACGAGTAATATACATATAACTTAATATTATAATATTTTTATTATTTTATTATTTATTTTCCTAAATCCAAACTTATGAGATCATTTTTACTAAAATTTCTAATTTTGTCGTAAAATTTGAGATTGATCAGATTATTACGCGATCACTATAAATTTTACAAACCATTTCCAAACCGATCGATTGTGAGTTAATCACCAATTTTTATAAGACCTCACAAACGCTTACTAGGCGAGCCATCGAACAAATCCCAAAGTATAGGACCCTAGCATAGCTTGATAGTTGAGGTCTCGGTAGGAGAAGGTCATGTCCCTAACTTAGATAGGGACTATTACAACTGCAAGAGTTTACTGTGAAGCTACTTAGCCTTAGCTTTGCCATTCTTAATGAGCTTGGTGTCCTAAGAAGTATTAAACAGCTTAAACTTCTCAAGTACCTCCCCTATTTGGAGACACTCCTCCATCTCGGGTCGAAAGGCATCCCCCACTTGCTCCCTAGCTTAGAATAGGTGGCCCTTGAGAAGGTCTTCAATCTATTAGGGTCTCCCTAACCTTTGAATCTCCTTAGTGTCTTTTGTTCCTCCACCACGATGGAAAATTCCTGAACCTTCTTCTATAGTTGACCAAATGCCTCCACATTGGCTACTACTTTCTACTTCTACTTCAACTTGGCCTTAACAGTATTAGTTGGGCTCTCAAGTAGTTACAGGGAGATAGGACTCCGACTCAACTGAAGGGATTGAAGATGATATCAGGTAAGTGCACCTATCAGTTTTAATATAGCGGATGTAAGTTCAAATCAATCCTTTGGAGACTTCGAGTACTAATATTAACTTTAACTCAATTATCTAACCGGAAATTTGTGATGGGTTAAATGAATTAAAAATACTAAAATTAACTAACTAACTAACTAACCTAATTATAAGACTTAATTAAGTAATTTAGAAAGCAATAAAATTGAGAACAACTTCAAGAAAGCAAACAATTTATTTAGAAATTATTTCCCCTAGTGTTTAACATGTGACCGCTTACAATGTATCCAATTCAATCTCTATTATTCTTGACCAAAGGGATTCACAATTAAAATTAACACCTTTCTCAAGCATATTAACCCTAATCCTAAATTATTTACCGGAATCTCTTCACTTAATAATATAATTTAGAATCGCATTAATATATAATGAATTCCCATACAAAAGAATAACTTTCCGGAAGAAACATGTATCTTATCTCTAAGTACACATGTAATTCTCTCCAATTATGTCAAGATTTCATTATACACGTAATTTCTCAATCATCATGTATAATATCATAAATTGATACTCTAGAAATATCAATTAACAATTAAATAACATAATTGAATCAAGAAAAGATAGAAACTTTATTAAAAATTATCAATCAATCCAATAGTCACATGAAACCCTAGATTCTATAATCTTAAATACAAGAATCTTAAACTATCATATTGAAACTAAAAACGAATTGCAACAAAATCAATAAATAAAACATGAAAAACCCCTTTTTGTTGATAATAAATCTCTTCAATCTTGAAGTTAGGTGTTGCTTTCGCCTTTTTCCCCCTCCTTTTCCTCAAGTCTCTTCTCTTTTTAATGTCTCATCTTCTGTACAAAACCTTAGTATATCCTTTTATAATGTATTGCAAGGTTTCCGTTTTCATCACCAGACATGACCTGGGATACAGTCGTGTCCCTAGGTCATGTAACTTTCTAACCTTGGTAACTCTTCCTAGATGGACATAGCCTGGGTATACAGTTGTGTCCTAGACTATATAACTTCAAAACTTCATAACCTATTCACTTGAACTCCAAATTGAGTAAAACTTGATTCATTTTCTTCGTTTTCATTCTAAGAATGCGTTCAAACCTTGAAATCAAAATTTTACTCAATTAAGTATCAATTTCTTTAAAGAAAACCAAAGATGTCAAGGAAATATTATAAAATCACCATTTGAAATATGTTAAAAATAAGAGTTATCAAACTTCCCTACACCTGAGCATTTGCTTGTCCTCAAGCAAATAAATCAAAACAAAACTTTCGGGATAAGAAATGCTAAACAAATTTTATCACTATTTAGGAAACCGATAAATGAATACACTTGACCCATAGAAAAGTAAGAAAATCATTCTCAACTAACTTGCAATAATAAAATTAACCAATTTCACCCTTAACAATGTCATAATTTCACCTGACCATATTCGAATGCTCCAACAATACTTAATACTAGAGTTCACTAGTTAATTTATGAAAGTTAAAGTTTACCCGAGTCATTTAACCAAGGATTCTTAAACTAAAGATTGGATTTAACATCTCGCTAACTGGGAAAGAGTCATAAAAATTTTGTCCATTTGACTAAAATATATACAATGCTCTCTTCAATCTCACCAAGCGCCATAATTTAAAACAAACACATTTTACATCCACTCATCTTCTGATCATCCCCCTAATTCATACTTTTGTTGGGAGGTCTTTTAAATTTATTTTATTTAAGCACAATTGTGTTGGTAGAGGGAAAGAATCTCGCTCTTCTGACGAACCAAGACCGATCCATACCAACTTATCCCTTATACTGATAGCGGGAAAGAACCTTACTCTTCTGACGGACTAAGGCCAATCCATACCAATTTTTTCATTAGTATTGGCATTGGCACTCAATCTCGCTCTTCTGACGGACCAAGACAAATCCTTACCAATTTTTTTCTATTCATATACTTGTTATTACTTTTAACCTCCAATCATTGTGATTTTTCAGGAGTTTCTCAAAAAAAGAATTTTATTTATTTGTTTGCTAAAAATTATAGGGCTCTAACAATTTCTAAGAGAAAGGTATACATAAAAGTAAATTTAAAAATAACCATGGCTAACTCTCAACTAGTAATGTTGTTCCAATCTCAAGTCTTAGAGTCCCAAGCTAAATAACTCGTAACTTTGCCCTCCATAGATTTGACTACTCAATTCTAGTAAAGTATAATAAGATCAATAATGATCAAGATGACATAGTTGATTTGGCTCAACACTTGTTAATCACCTATTGCAAATTAACTTAAAAATTAATTGAGTCAAATGTGAATAATTGGTCTTCTAAATAGTAACAAATTCATATATATCCATTCCCCACACTTAATAATGTACAATGTCCTCAATATACGACTAAGAAAGCATAGCAGCAAGATATGAAACAAGAAAAATCATCATAGAGAAAAAGGAAATACATGTATTGAAAAAGAAACGAATACTTCCCCACCAGTCGAAAATAAGGTTAAGAAGTTCATAACTAGGAAGCCATCGTCATTACATGTCTGATTGCACATGCTCTGACCAATTAAAAACAACAAAAAAAATGAACTAAGAAGAGGGATCGGAATCCATCTCTCCATCATCCTCATCAGATGGTGCCTCCGCCATGATTTCATCATCGTCTTCTCCACTACCCTCAACATCCTCGTTACTACCCCCAGCTGCCTCTTCCTTACTCTCACTATCCTCATCATTTGCATCCGACTCTTTCTCGGATATAACGAACCTCAGTCATCAACATATCAAATTTGTCTTCAAAGCTTACTGAAAACATCTGGCCTCGAGATGTGCTACATAAGTGTCGACCTTGATATCTCGTTGGTAAAAGGTTCATGAGTCGGAATGAATTAAGTCGCATAGGAGTGACTTGAGTAACTAATGTAAGTGAAAGTCAAACGACAACATTAGTCCGCATGGCCTGCACTAGTAGGGTGATGTAGGGGTCACAATAAATATGCCCTTTCTTCCGTACAGTAGTTGCTTAGTAAAAAGTTCAGTAAGCTCAATGGCTAGATTGATTAGGTATTTATAAATAACACTATACCAATAAAGGCAATCCTTATTGGAAATTACACTAGTGTTGAGGCCTCAACCAGTCAATATATGTACAAAAAGCCAATAAAGAACACGATATTCAGGTTTGACCAATTGAGAAGCCTTACTCTTTATTAGGTCATAAGCATCACCAACAGTAATTTCGTTCCAAAACGTCCCTAATGTTACTCCACGTGGAAAACGACATGTTAAATGTTGAAATGCTTCTGTCCGTGTGTATCTATCCTCATAAAGACCAAGATATTTGCCCAATTGAGCTATTGTCATATGAAAAGGATGGCCACTCAAAGTAAAATGGAGTTTGCGTTTGGGGCCCATGCCACTAGCACTCTCTTTATCGAGTTTATATGTACATGAAAACTCCAATGTCAGCTCCTTATAAACTGGAGCTTCAAAAGACGAAAATCGCTCCTAAATGGTTCCTTCCAATGGTTCCTTCATTTCCATTGTGAGCTCCAATGGAGCGAAAACATCCCAATCCAAAAAAAGGGTGTCACTGAAGGGCATGTTCTTTAGTAAATCATAGTGTTGGGATTGGTATTCTTCTTTGAATTAAAGCATTGGGTACCCTATCGGAGGGAGAGTGGCTAATGGTTCAACAATGGCACCTTCTTGCATTAAAAATGATGCTGCATATTTGGATTTTCTTCGAACGGTAAGCTTTGTGCGATTTGCCATTGACTACTTGAGAAGAAACACCAAACCAAATCAAAAATGCGCATCCTTGCCACACTTAGTTCAAACGAAAATAGAGTTATAAAGGATTAACAGTGAAGAATATTGAAAGAATTCTCATTGGGGTATTTAAACAAACTTGTAGAATGTATCCACAAAACTAGTCGGTGTAAAAGAAATGGTTAGCAAATTCATCCAATTAAGTATACATTAGACGCATTACATTACAATCAACTTAAAAAGAAAGTGTCCCAACACATCAAAGATACTAAATGACCCAAAATCACTCTCACAATGCTAACCCTAATTGGCGTAATTGAATAATGATTATCAAATTGGCAAACAAAATTCGGATTTAAGAAATCATACAGGAATATCTAACCAGAAAAGGCAGCATAAAAGCATTGAAATCTAGCAACACAAGGCAATTGTGTATGTCTATTATGAGAGAATAAAAACTAAGTAAATTCTCAGACAAAATACATGTACCAATTCACAAAAGACATAAATGTCGGGTAGCTAAACATGCCTAAACAATGAGGAAAATAAAGCATAAACAAGAAAGGACAAAAGAAGAAAAAAAAAGAAAAATTAGGAGAACTTACTTGGATCAGGAACGTAAAAAGAAGATGGAGAGAAGATGAAATGTGAAACGAATATGTATTGATGTTTGTAAGTGTTTGAGAGGGTGTGTGTGTTTTTTAATAAATTGTGCAGGGCGTATACTGAATCAAGTAGCTGTTGGGCAGACACGGGCTGGGACACGACCATATCCCACGACCATGTAACTCTCTGTTTGCAGTGCCTTACCTGGGCAAACACGGGTTGGGATACAACCGTATCCCACGCCCGTGTAACTCTCTGTGTTCGTGCGTTAATACTAGGCGCACACGAGCTTGGATACAACCGTATCTTACGCCCCTGTAACTTTCTGTAGGTGCTGCATAAGGCTAGGCGCACATGGGCTGAGACACAACCGTGTCCCACGCCTGTGTAACTTTTTATTCTAACAAGTCATTAAAGGAGCCTAGATGGACACGGGCTGGGACATGGTCATGTCCCATGCCCGTGTAACTTTTTGTTTTGTTTTTTTTTTTTTTTTTTGTCAACCTAAATTCATAAATTTAATTTAAAAATAAAAGAAATTTAAAAAAATAAAAGTACTTAAACTAGAAAAATAAGACAAAGAAAACTAAAGAGAAGAAAAAAAATGAAAATAAAAAGAAAAGCCTATGACTAAAATTAAAACAAATAAAAGAAGCAAAGCAAAGCTAAATCAAAGGAAAAATAAAATGGAATAAACTAAAAGAACTAAAGTGTGAGCAAAGTTAGACATGGGTTGCCTCCCAAGAAGTGCTATAGTTAACGTCGATAGCTCGACGGAATACGTCTTCTCATGATAGTTCTGTCGGGTAGAGATAAAATTCCTTTCGTTTAACATACTCTAAGTTTCCACTCAAGTATAATTTCAATCATTGTCCATTTACTTTAAATGTGCCTTTCTCCGGGTGTGTAACTTCAACAGTCCCATACGGAAAAACTTGTGTAATTGTAAATGGGCCAGACCACCTAGATTTCAACTTACCTAGAAATAAACGAAGGCAAGAATTGTACAAAAGGACATGATTGCCTTCTTTAAATTGTCGACCTTGTTTGATTCGCTGATCGTAATACTTTTTGGCCCTTTCTTTGTATAATTTGGAGTTCTCATATGCTTTCGCTCGCCATTCCTCTAGCTCATTCAATTGAAGTTTCCTCTGAGAACCTACACGCTCAAAATCAACATTAGCACTCTTAATTGCCCAATAAGCCTTATGTTCAATCTCTACCGGTAAATGACAAACCTTCCCATATACAAGTCGGTAGGGTGTGGTCCCTAGTGGGGTTTTATAGGCGATTCTGTATGCCCATAGAGCATCATCCAACTTTTCTGACCAATCTCTCCTATGATACTCTATGATAACTTTTCTGACCAATCTCTCCTATGATACTCTATGATTTTTTCAAGAATTCACTTAAAATCGCGATTAGCAACTTCCACTTGGCCACTACTTTGGGGGGTGGTATGGGGTGGCTATTCTATGTGTAACGCCATAACGTTTCAACACTTGAGCGAGTTAGGCATTACAAAAGTGTGTTCACCTATCACTTATAATTGTCCTAGGGGTGCCAAATCGAGAAAATAGGCTTTTCAAGAATTTTTTTACTACCCTAGCATCATTAGTAAGTAAGGCTTTAGCTTCTGTCCACTTAGAGACGTAATCAATAACTACTATGATATATTTATTTCCATTAGAGTTCGAGAAAGGACCCATGAAATCGATCCCCCACACATCGAATACCTCGACCTTGATGATGGGGTTTTGCAGCATTTCATCCCTACGAAATATATTCCCCACTTGTTGACAATGATCACAAATCTCAACGTATTTTTAGGCATCTTTGAATAAGGTAGGCTAATAAAATCCAGCCTCTAGGACCTTATGAGTTGTCCTATTAGCATTATGATGCCCACCCGTAGGCCCCGAATGACAATGGCTCAAAATTCTCCATCCTTCGAGGTGTGGTACACACCTTCGAATGACATGATCTACACATACTTTAAACAGGTAAGGATTATCCCAAAAATAATGTTTCACATCAGAAAAAAATTTCTTCTTTTGCTAGTGTGGAAGTCTTTTCGGTATAATCCTAGCAGTTAAAAAATTGGCGATATCCACGAACCAAGAAATTTCCATATCACTTACCTGGGCGATGACATAGAGTCGTTCCTTAGGGAATTCATCTTTGATCTCATTCTCATCGAGCATTTCTAAGTTTGGATTCTCCAATCAAGATAGGTGATCTACTGCTAAATTTTCAGCGCCTTTTTTATCTTTGATCTCCACATCAAACTCTTGTAGCAACAAGATCCACCTAATTAGTCTTGGCTTTGCATTTAGTTTTGCTAACAAGTACCTAAGGGCAGAATGATCGGTGTAAACAATCACTTTAGATGAAAACAAATAAGAGCGAAACTTATCAAAGGCAAAAATAATTGCTAGCAACTCTTTTTCTGTAATAGTGTAATTCTCCCGAGCATTAGTAAGAGTTTTGCTAGCACAATGAATTGGTTGAAATTGCTTGTCCCGTCTTTGCCAAATCACTGCCCCAACGGCATGATCACTTGCGTCACACATAAGTTCAAAGGAAAGTGCTCAATCAGGTACTACCATGATTAGCGCATTGGTAAGTTTCTCTTTAAAGATATTGAAAGCTTTCAAATATTCTTGAGAGAAAACATAAGGCACATCCTTCTCTAATAACTTAGTTAAAGGGCGGGCAATTTTCAAGAAATCCTTAATAAATCGCCTATAAAAACCTGCATGCCCTAAAAAGCTTCTTATAGCCTTAACCGAAGTTGGAGATGGGAGTCTTGCAATCGCGTCCACTTTGGCAATATCAACCTCAATTCCTCGATATGAGATCTTATGGCCCAGCACAATAACCTTTTGTACCATGAAGTGGCACTTCTCCCAATTGAGGATAAGATTGGTCTCTTCACACTTGATAAATACCCTGTCCAAATTATTCAAACAATGGTTAAATGAGTTGCCAAAAACTGAAAAATCATTCATAAATACCTCCATTATGTCCTAAATCAAATCATCAAAAATGGCTAACATGCATCGCTGGAATGTAGTAGGTGCATTGCAAAGATTAAAAGGCATTCTGCGGTAAGCAAAGGTACCATAAGAACAAGTGAAAGTGGTTTTCTCTTGATCTTTCGGTGCAATAGGTATCTGAAAATAACCAAATAAGCCATCTAGAAAACAATAAAACATATGTTCAGCTAATCGTTCTATCATTTGATCAACAAAAGGTAAAAGAAAATGGTCCTTACGTATAGCATCATTTAACTTTCAATAATCAATACATACACGCCAACCTGTTATCGTTCTCATTGGGATCAATTCATTCTTTCCATTAAGAACTACTGTCATCCTACTTTTTTTTTTTAACTACTTGCACCGGACTCACCTATGAGTTATCAGAGATAGGATATATCATAAGTGCATCAAGGAGTTTGATAACTTCCTTTTTAACTACCTCTTTCATGTTTGGATTCAAGCGTCTCTGGGGCTGTACAACCGGCTTATGATCTTCTTCTATTAAAATCTTATAAGTACAAAAGGAGGGATTGATATCTCGAATATCGAATATTTTCCAAGCAATGACCCTCTTATGCTCCTTAAGTACTTTCAGCAACTTTTCTCTCTATTCTTCTTCTAAATTGAATGCTACAATTACCAGTAATTTGGAGCCCTTCTCTAAGAAGGCATATTCCAAGAAATTAGGTAATTGCTTTAACTCCAATACTGGTGGCTCGTCAATTGAAGGTTTTAACTATGCTTCCTTCCTCTTTTCAAACTCTTCAAATCCTTTCTCAATAGAGGTAGGTTTATTTGCCTCCAGTTGGGCTACCACCTCGGATTTGATAGGATCTTCAGAAGCTTCTTCCATGCCTAATTGCAAGCAACTCTCCAGCGGATCCTTGAAAAGAATTTCCTACATATAACTTGAAACAAAAGTATCAGTAACATCCAAAAAGTAGCAAGTATCATCCCGATCAACAGGCTTTTTCATAACCTCAGAAATTTTAAACATGATCTCTTCATCTCTTACTCTAAGAATGAGCTTGCCATCACTAACATCAATGATAACCCTAGCGGTAGCTAAGAATGGTCTACCTAGGATAAGAGGCAACTCAAAATCTTCATCCATGTCCAATATCACAAAGTCAACTAGAAAAATAAATTTACCCACTTGGACTAATACATCCTCAATAATGCCTCTAGGATACATCACAGATCTATCAGCAAATTGCAAGCTCATGCGTGTGGGTTTAGGTTTCCCTAATCCTTGTTTCTTAAAAAATTTATAAGGCATTAAATTGATGCTAACACCAAAATCAGCTAAAGCTTTGTCAACTAATAAGTTACCAATATGACAAGGAATTGTAAAACTTCCTAAGTCTTTTAGCTTCTTAGGCAACTTGTTTTGCACGATCGCCGAACATTCTTCACCCAATATGACTGTAGAAAGCTCCTCAAACTTCCTCTTATTGGATAACAAATCTTTCAAGAACTTAGCATATTTCGGCATCTGTGACAAGGCATCAACGAGAGGTAAGTTAATATGCAATTGTTTAAAGAGGTCAAGGAACTTACTGAATTGTTAGTCATTGCAATCTTGCATGAGTCTTTGGGGATATGAGATGGGCGGTTGATATTCCTTCGCCTTAGATTATTCTACGTCTTTTGTTGCTTTCATCCCCTCATTGCTCTTACTAGTCTCCTCGCTAACTTTCCTCTCAGCATGTAACTCCTTCCCACTTCGAAGTGTCACTGCCTTGACATGTTCTTTTGGATTGGTTTCTATATTTCCCGGTAGTGTTTCCTGTGGTCTTTCAGATATTAGCTTCGCAAGTTGACCAATTTGGTTCTTAAGGTTGTGATTAGACGCCTCTTGATTCCTCAACGATGATTCAATGTTGGATAAGCAAGCCTCATTACCTTGAATATATTTTGTGAAAAAAACTTTTTTTCTTGAGAAAGAAGAGGTGAGAATGGTCTTTGAAATCCAAGTGGACCAAAATTGGTCTTCTGCTTGCCTTGGTTTTGATTTCCCCATGAGAAATTGGGGTGATTTCTCCATCCGAGATTATAAGTGTTGCTGTAGAGGTTATTTTGTTACTTGGGTGGATTTCCTAGATAATCTACCTATTCCAGTTGTTCTTGTGCTCCGTAACCCTGCATACCAAAGTCACTTACATTCGATTGTACTTGTTGAGGGCCAACAAAGAGTGCATCAATCTTCTTACTCAATAGGTCCATCTTAACTGCCAGAGCAGTAGTCAAGTCCACATCATAAATTCCCATAACCTTTTGCTTGACTCTAGTGCTTTATCATTGATAATTGTTCATCGCTATTCCTTCAATCAGGTTTTGTGCTTGCTCGAGTGTTTTTGTGTTTAAAGTACTTCCTGCGGATACATCAATTATTTATCTCGTAGATAAATTAAGACCATTATAGAAGGTCTGAATCTACATCCATAATGGGAGGCCATGATGTAGGCACCTCTTGAGCAAGTTCTTGAACCGCTCTCAAGTGTCATATAAAGTCTCCGCTTCCAATTGGGCAAAAAAAGAAATGTCGTTTCGAAGTTTAGTGGTCTTTATAGGTGGGAAATACTTATCCAAAAATTTCTCTACCAATTCATTCCAAGTTGTGATTGAATTTCGTAGTAGAGAGTTCAACTACTGTTTCGCTCTACCCCTCAAGGAAAAAAGAAATAGCTGCAATCGGATAGCATCATCCATGGCTCCATTAATTTTAAATGTATCACAAATCTCTAAAAAGCTAGAAATATGGGCATTAGGATCTTTATCTTGGAGACCATCAAACTGAACATATTATTGCACCATTTATATGATGTTAGGTGCAATTTGGAAGTTATTAATCACAACGGTTGACCTTGTGATACTAGAGTCAGCTCCAATAAGTATAAGCCTTAAATAGTCAAACATAGTCCGATTTGCTTCATTACCATTGTTAGCCATGTATGGTGGATCTTCTTGATCGATGAATTGAGTGTTGGCATCTTCACTCTCTTCCTTGATCTCAACGATTGACTCGTCTTCTATGGTAGACACAATTTGTTTAGGTCGCAATCTCAAATTTTGAATGATAGTTCTCTCAATTTCAGAATCAAGTTCTACCAAATCTTCTAGGTTGCATCAGGTCATGCACTACAAGTGCAAGAAATACATAATCAATTGCAGCTCTAGGTAATAAAAATAAATAATGAAAACAAAAGAAAAAAAAATGGTCAAAGTAATAAAGCAACTAGTGTTCTTAATATCAAAATCCCCAGCAACGGTACCAAAAACTTGACATCAAGTAAGTGCACCTATCAGTTTTAATATAGCGGATATGAGTCTGAGTCGATCCCTTAGAGACTTCGAGTACTAATATTAACCTTAGCTCTATTATCTAACCGGAAATTTGTAATAGGTTAAATAAATTAAAAATACTAAAATTAACTAACTAACCTAAGTATGAGACTTGATTAAGTAATTTAAAAAGTAATAAAATTGAGAACAACTTCAAGAAAGCAAATAACGTATTTAGGAATTATTTCCCCTAGTGTTTAACACGTAACCGCTTACAATGTATCCAATTCAATCTCTATTATTCTTGACCGAAGAGATTCACAATTAAAATTAATACCTTTCTCAAGCATATTAACCCTAATCCTAAATTATTTACCGAAATCTCTTCACTTAGTAATATAATTTAGAATCACATTAATGTATAATAAATTCCCACACAAAAGAATAACTTTCCGGAAGAAATATGTATCTTATCTCTAAGTACACATGTAATTCTTTCCAATTATGTCAAGATCTCATTACACATGTAATTTCTCAATCATTATGCATAATATCATAAATTGATACTTTAGAAATATCAATTAACAATTAAATAACATAATTGAATCAAGAAAAGATAGAAACTTTACTGAAAATTATCAATCAATATAATAGTCACATGGAACCCTAGGTTCTATAATCCTAAATATAAGAATCTTAAGCTATCATACTGAAACTAAAAATGAATTGCAACAAAATCAATAAATAAAACATGAAAAACCCCTTTTTGTTGATAATAAATCTCTTCAATCTTGAAGTTAAGTATTGCTTTTACCTTTTTCCCCCTTCTTTTCCTCAAGTCTATTCTCTTTTTAATGTCCCATCTTCTATACAAAACTCTAATATATCCTTTTATAATGTATTGTAAGGTTTCCGTTTTCATCACCAGACACGGCTTGGGACACAGTCGTGTCCCCAGGTCGTATAATTTTCTGACCTTGGCAAATCTTCCTGGATGGACACAGCCTGGAGACACAGTTGTGTCCCAGACTGTGTAACTTCAAAACTTCATAACTCATTCACTTGAACTCCAAATTGAGTAAAACTTGATTATTTTTCTTCGTTTTCAATCCAAGAACGCGTTCAAACCTTGAAATCAAAATTTTACTCAATTAAATATCAATTTCTTTAAAGAAAATCAAAGATGTAAGAGAAATACTATAAAATCACCATGTGAAATATGTTTAAAATAAGAGTTATCAGAAGACATCGGCAGTGGAGCTAAAGAGACAACAGCAACCAACGACATTGGTTGTACGATAGAGGGAAGCAGAAGGATGGCATCTAAGATCAGTGGTTCTTGCGGACTCCCCCAAGTAGTAGACATCTGCTCGATAAGATGAGCCTTAGCTAAAACTACCTATCGTAAGGCTTCACCTTAGCCTCCTAACACTATAAGAGGTTGGATCCACCTTGGTGGGATAGCTTCTCACCTGTAAAATAATGACCAAATGTCAGTACAAGAATTCATAAAGGATTCCGTACTAGTCCAGTTATGTCGAGCACAAGTAGGGAAGAACCCCTATTTCTCAACAATGACGGTTATATAGCATACTTCAGTATGCCCACATTAGCACAGCAAAAGGCCCAAACACCACAAAGTACACAAAGTAATACCTCCTTACCATTTCTACGTCATTTCTTTCTCCATCCCTGAAATTAATTTACTAATCTGCCTAGAGATATACTTAATGACAACATCCTTAGAGTTCATCAGTTGGCCTTGGATGCCAAGGTGTCAAAGGCCTTAATGATCCTCTACTCATTAAGAGTAATCTAGGTAAGATAGATGCAGTGATAATTAAGCAACTCCTTTTCAAATTCAATGAACAAAAGCTACCATCCCAAACTCACAACACTTCCCATATACACATGAGCATCGCTTAAAGACTAAAGTAACTCATTCCACCATCATAAGTACTCACATTTCCAGGTCAGCCAAGCAACCATTAACATAATGCTTCTTAAAATAATTTACATCCTTCTCAAGGAGTAAACTACAATACCCATTAGGAGAGGCATTGGTCATGGGTCTCATAAAGAGGTTATGGACCTCTTCCTCTCTTGCCCATCATTGAGGTAGATGTCTTTAAGTAGGCTTGCAAACAAAGTTACCCTATCAATCTCTACATCTAAGTCCCTTAAGGACCGATCCTTCACCTATTCTAGCGCCAATGGAGCTTCTACCGCCGTCACTATCAAGGGTATAGGGTCTATCTACACCTCAAACTCAAACGAGATGAGTTTGTAGTTGGTGTTACCTAACGATAAACATCATTGGTTGGAAAGAAGTTAAAATGCAAAGAACTTTGGAGAAATTAAGGAGAATTTGTGAACAAGAGGCCTATGAATACATGGAATTGCAAAATGATAAATTGACTACCTTGAAGGATATTTATAGGGCGAAATCAAGGCGACGTAATGTCTTGTCTGTTTGGTTTTTGATAACAACACGACCATTATAATTTTACGTGTTGTTATCAAAGACAAAATAGACAAGACATTACACTATCCTGAATTCACAATATATCTCTCGTTTGAATTGAGTGATTGAGATTTCCTTGACAAAATATCTTTAGCCAAACAAGCGACTACAATGACATGATAGCTATCAAGTTACATAAACTGTACCTTAGAATGCACACCAAAACCTAAAATTTGAGAAATTTGGCTTCCCCAACAAGCTTTGGGCATGACCACTTGTCTTCCACAATAACATGTCTTCTTATAACTAGACAGCTCGAGGGGAGGGGCAAAATCTTGCTCAGCTTGAGTGTTGAGGGCACATCACCTCTAATGCACAATCCCTATGAGCCTTTGCCTTGCTAGGACAACTCGCCAGTTTTGTTTAGAGAGCTCAGCACTCTACAACGTAGTTAACTTAAGGTGAATAACATCCAAACAACTCAATATAAGCAAACAGCCTATTCAAGTCCAATCCTAAACTGAATACGGTAGCCCTCACTAGGACAGCATTTGACCAACCTAAGCTAGTTGCTCTACCCACATCAATTCAGTGATTTAAGCAAGATCCCACAAGCTCTGTTGAAGCACCATAAACCGCAAGCCACTCCATCAATCTTGTAATGGTGATCATCTATAATAAGAATATGAAGCTCCAATCGCAAATGTCAACTCAGCTATGCTCTTAAGGAACCCATCCGATTTCCAACTCTCTTTGCCATTATCTAAGCATTGATGCAATGAGAGAGAGAGAGAGAGAGAGAGAGAGAGAGAGAGAGAGACTTCTCCAAGCCTTGAGCCAACCTATTTAGGCCTAAAACTGAATTGATCTCTCCAAAACTGACTTGAATGAGGAGTCATTAGATAAGGTAAAGGCAATACCAAACCCTTGATTTCACCCCAAGTCACTCTTAGTAGATACATATTAATGGATAAGGCTCCAAGGCTCAGTGAACAACAATCTTTATGTTATATTTCAAAGTAGTAGAGTCGCAATAGTCATACCATATGGACCATCCTAAGGTAGAAACTGAAATCATAGTTACTACCATAAACCTCTCAATCGCTTTAAATCGTTAAATTCAACACATGTTTGATATAAACCTATAATATAATCTTTTGAAATAACTGTTAAAAATAAACTCATAGTTTGACTTTCAAAAAGAGTAGTTATTGTTAGGTTTTATATATAAAAAAGAACACAACGGAAATTAAAAAAAAAAATATAAAACTTATCATAAGATTCATATGTAACATGCAATAAAAAAAATATATTAATAAAATAGTATAAAACTATCTTTTCCTAGATAAGAAGTACCGTCTCCTCTTGAGAATAGAGTTCAATTGAAATTTGAATCCGATTTGTTATTTCAAAATGCATTTGCCATAAAAACTCCAAACAAAACCCCTCTAGTGGTATTCACACACACAATAACAAGAACAAATTCTAATCCTTTATATTACTAAATAAATGGGATTAGAATTAGAAAAATTAGAAAGCAAAATGTTATGTATCTCTCTCTTACCTTTTTTTTAAAGTGTTTCTCTAAACAAAAAATCATCATCAAACTCTTTCTCTTACTCTTATCTCTTTTAAATATTAACTAAAATTAATGAAAGAAACCTTTCATTCCATAAACTTTTCAATTGCCATAACCTTTCAATTATATAACAATTGAACATGAAATTAGTGGCAGACAACTTTTTAATTATTATGAACTTTTCAATAGCAATTAAACATGAAATTAATAAATTACATCCATTTTTACATGAAAAAGCAATAATGAAATACATAACCTTTAAAGGGTACTTAATTGCAAATATATACTATGCGACAAAATAAATTGCTTCTAATTTATTATTTCAGATCAATTTATTCTAGCTTTGAAATAAATATTAATAATTTCTTGTCAAAACTTTATTCCCATTAATCGTGCTATAGTGTGTAACCCTCTAGGTTTCTATACACGAAAATAATGTATATATAAATATAAACTAAAGTAATCGTCTAGCAAAAGTTCTTGGTCATTCAATGTAATAGAAAAAGTACAAATGAGAAATCACTATGAATCAATTATTACGTAATTAAATCTCTTCATCAAGTAATATCCTAATTAAACTATTATGTCATCAACATTTAATCATTTTACTTGGTTTTTAAGATAAAATAGACTTAATAATAATTATTATGGCAACATGCTTACAGGTCATTATTATCTTAACCAAGTGGCCTTAAATATCGATTTCCTAATCCAAAAAAGTAATGAATTCTATCCTGACTCATCACTATCCTCTCTATATTTCATATCATACTCAATAACCATATTATTTACAATCCAAATAAAAACTACATTTAACGGCATTAAAACAAAGCATTCCATATATATATAGGATATACGAAGATCTCAAGTTTAAAGATTATTTACACTCATTCATTTAGAGGAGGAACTAATGATATTAAACATATGATGTCCTCTATTAGCGAGTCGTATCCAATATACTTACTTAACTTTAAGTACCCACTCATATGACTCGGATATCTTTCCCTCAGTCCAGTGAGAATAACCTTAGTTATACAACATGTTGGTTTAAATATCTATGTTCCCTCTAGACATTTATTCGACTAAAAATAATTTTTAGATAATATAATATAATGGAATCTCATTGATAATACATTTTTATTATAATTCCATATATACTTTAATTATCTATGGAACTTTATTTTAAAATATATATCAACAGAAAAGTATATAAATACAATAAATACTTGCCTTTTATAAATAATATCTATAAATATATCAATAATATCTTGACACATTATGTACAAATTACAATAGTTATAATACCTACAAGTCTATGTTACTCAATCTACATACCAAAACATCAAAAACTATTAGGTTGCCTAAGAAGACCCATATAGTTTTTCTAAAGAGTTAGAATAATCAATAATAAAAGCAAGAATTCAACAATTTCCTCTTGAACCTCACTCCTTAACCCCATTTATTAGTACTTTAGTTTTAGATGTCATACTTGCAACAAAGGTTTTCAAATAATTTAGTTAGATGCTATGTAAGTTCAAGCAAGTATCATCGTACGATGTTATTAGACCTATCGTAAGATTAAAGAAATTACGTCCGCTCTAATTTGAGTTAAAGAGTTCAACATCTCAAGTACGAATCAGAAACCAAACTAGAGCTTATACAATGAAACACTCTGTTCGAGATTTCCTTCAAACCACGGTCTACAATCTTATTACGTCCTCTTCTCCTATCATCTAATTCAACTAAGAGTAGAGAAAGGACTGAACCATTTTAGCTATCATTATCAAAAGATCCATATTTGGCTCAAGAAACCTAACCGTTTTTCCTAGTAAGTTGTGATGTATGTCAAGTTAAATATTATGTAAGTTTAAGTTAGATCATTTTCGGAGTTATCAATTAATTTCAAACAATTCAATCAAACCAATATTCATAAAACAAACAATACATAGAGTTCAACATTCTACGGTAGCAAAACAATATTCAAGCATATACACTGCACACACATAGTCAACTAACCTAAATGGAAAAAAGTTAACAAAGTTCAATTGATTTAATAAAAAAGAAAAGAATCAATCAAATATATTCAAAATAAAATAGATATGACTTTGAAAAAGTGAAGAATAGAGTTTAAAAATAATAAGAAAGCCATCACACGTTCATCATGACCAATGGAAAAGAGCCACAACATTAGAAAAATAGGGTACAATAATTGAGACACCATCCAACATTCCCATTAGGCATGTTAAAAGCCACGAATGAACTAAATTATAAGGAAAAAAAAAACAATAAAATAGATAGAAAATGTTTCAAATTCTAAAAAAATGATCAAATATATTCAAAGAGAATATGAAATAAATAAAATCAAAATGAAAAAGAACAATAAAATAGATAGAAAAAAGTTCCAAATTCTAAAAAAAATGATCAAATATATTCAAAGAAAATTTGAACTAAATAAAATCAAAATGTAGACGCAATAAAATATTTAAGATTTAAACATAAGCATATGATTGCAAGGAAAAAGAGAGAGTTTTCAATATTATGACAACAAAACACTCGCAATTTTCAATCATATCTAGCTCCCATAGGATTGTAGGAATATATATATACTCAACGTGCACCCAAAAAGCAGGACACCATAGATCACACACCATCGGATCTTGCCATTATATATATTTACAAGTGTCATAGAGAAATCAAAGGCAACAACATAAATATAACTCAATAACAAGGAAGCATAGCACTCTCCATCCATAGCTAGGCATTACCTTGAGACAATGGCCAATCGAAAAGAGTAAAAATATTGGAAAAATAGGCCAGAATTGATGAGACACAATCTGACGTTTATTTCTATATTCGCTAAGTGCCACGACGGACGAATTAAATAATAAGGAAAAAAACAACAAAATAGAGAGAAAGAATTCCAAAGTTTAAAAAATTAATCAAATATAAACAAAGGAAATTTGAAATAAAGTAAAATTAAAATGTCGCTGCAACAAATTACTAAAGATTCTAACATAAGCATATAATTGCAAGGAAAGAGAGAAAGCTTTCAGTATTATGACAACAAAACACTTGCACTTTTCAATCACATCCAACATTCCATACGATCACAAGTACCATAGAGAAATTAAATGGAAAAAGATAAACAAGTCCAACCAATTTGATAAAAAAAAATAGATAAAATATATTCAAAATAAAGTAGTATGACAAAACAGAAATTTGAACTCGTAAAAAAACCAAAAAGTATATGCAAAAAAATAGAAAAAAAAAACAGATATATCAAAAATACAGTTTTGAAGAAGAGGAGTTTAAAATTAACAAGAAAGACATCACGCTCCATGCATATTCGGTGTTTCCTTGAGATAATGTTTCGTGGAAAAGAGTAACAATATCATAAAATGAGCCAGAATTAAATGAGACACTATCCAACGTTCCCATTAGATATGTTAAAGATAAACAAAGTTCAACTAATTTAATGAAAAAGAAAGATCAAATATATTAAAAATAAAGTAGATATAATAAAATATAAAGACTAAAAAGATTTTTCATAAAAAAAATAAAAAAAACCAAAAGTATAGGGGAAAAAAAGATATATGAAAAATAGGGCTTTAAAAAAGAAAGGTATACAAATTAAGGATTTTTTTACTGTCCATCCATGCTTTTGAGAGAACTCATCCAACCCTCTATTCTACCTTTAATTTAATATTTATTATATCTACACTATTGATTTAATTATGTTTTCAACTATTCGGATATAATATATATTAAACCAAATATATGACGGTGACTGAACTAATCCCATTAAAATAAAGGACAATGATGGACGTAAAACACATCAAACTCTCCATTTATATCCAATGTTCCTTAAGATAATGGCCAGTAAAAATCAATTGCAATATCAAAAAGATAGGCCACAACTAATGAGAAACTATCCGGCATTCTCCTTAAATATGTTAAGCGCCATGTACAAATTAAATAAGAAAAATAAAACAGATAGAAAAAAGATCCAAAATTCAAATAATTGGTCAAATATATGCAAAGAAAATTTGGAATAAAGTAAAATCCAACTATGGTCACAATAAATTGCTAAAGATTCAAACACAAGGGTATGACTGCAAGCAAAGCAAGAAAGTTTTCAATATTTTCATATCAAAATATCAGTACTTTTCTATCATATCTCTCATATCCATCGTTCCCATCATATACACTTACTAGTGCCAAAGAGAAATCAAATAAAAAAGGATAAATAAAGTTAAATGTAATTTAATAAAAAGAAAAGAAATGATTAAATATATTTAAAATAAAATAGATTTAACAAAATAGAAAGTCGGGTTGACAAAAAAGATTTTTAAGTGATAAAATAGACAAATTATAGCAAAAAAATAGAAATATACAAAAAATACGACTTTCAAAAAGAAAAGAATAGAAAAATAACAAGAAAGCCATCATACTCTCCATTCATATCCAACGTTACCTAGAGACAATGGCCAATGGAAAAAAATCAAAATTTCATAAAAAAAAAAAATAGGCAGGAATAATACGACATTATTTAGCGCGCCCATTAGATATATTTAGTGCCACAAATGAATTAGATAATTAAAACACCAATAAAATAGGAAAAGAAATTCCAAAGTTCAAAAAGTTGAGTAAATATATGCAAAGAAAATTTGAAATAAAGTAAAGTTAAAATATAGACGCAACAATTCCAACTAATTTAATAGAAAGAAAAGAACCAATCAAATATATTCAAAATAAAGTACATATGACAAAATAAAAAGTCCAACTAACGAAAAGATTAAACTCGTAAAAAAGCTTTAAAAAAGAGAGGTAATATGAAAGTCTTCACTCTCCATTCATTTCTACCTTTCCCTTAAGATAATGGCCAGTAGAAAAGAGTCGAAATTAAAAAATAAATAAATAAGCCACGATTAATGAATCACTATCCAGTGTTCCCAGTTAGATGTGTTAAGCATTACAGGCGAATCAAATAATAAGAATAAAAAACAATAAAATAGGGAAAAAAAAAAGTTCCAAAGTTTAAATAATTGATCAAATATATACAGAGAAAATCTAGAATAAAGTAAAATTAAAATGTAGACACAACAAATTACTAAAGATTTGAGCATAAACATTGGAAGGAAAAAGAGAAAGTTTTCAATATTATGACAACAAAACACTTGTATTTTTCCATCATATCCATTATATGTATTTGCAAGTGCCATAGAAAAATCAAATGGAAAAGGATGAACAAAGTTCAACTAATTTAATAAAAATAAAAAAAATCAAATATATTCAATATAAAAGTAGATATAAAAAAATGAAAAGCTGGATTGAATTAAAAGAATTACGTCATTAAAAAAAAAAAAAACAATAGTTAGCAAGAAAATAGATATATGGAAAGGTATGGCTTTGAAAAAGAGAAGTAAAGAGTTTGAAATAACGAGAAGACCATCACTCTCCATTTATATTTGGTGTTCCCTCAAGATAACTGCAGCAGCGGAGAAGAGTCACAATATAAAGAAAATAGGTCGTAATTAATGAGACACTATCTGTTATTCCCATTAGATGTGAGTGCCAAAAACTAATTAAATAGTTAGAAAAGTCATCACACTTTCCATTCATATTCGGCTTTCCCTTAAGATAAGCCTAGTGAAGAAGAGACACAATCTCAGTAAAATAGGCCGCAATTAATGAGATACCATCTATGAGGGAAAAGGAAAAAAAAAAAGCAAGAAATAAAAATAAAAAAATCCTAAAAATACCACTTTTAGAAAAACATTCTAAAAAATACGGCACTTGAAGAGGTGATCTCACTTGATTCAAGATGAAATTGCATCTTGAAAAGTTGATTTCAATTCATTTTGATATCGCATCTTCAAAAAGCGATTTCAAATACCATATCCTTAGAAATATTTTCCCACAAGCGCATTTGTGTAATTTTTTTATTTTTTTGCATTTGTTTTTCCTTTTCCCCTATCAATGTTCCCATTAAATATGTTAAGTGCCACAAACCAATTAAATAGTTAGAAAAAAAAAACAATAAATTAAATAGACAGTATAAGTTCCAAAGTGCAAAAATTAATCAAATATATACAAAGAAAATTTGGAATAACGTGAAATTAAAATGTAGACACAACAAACTACTAAATATTTAGACATAAGCATGTGTTTGCAAGCAAAGAGAGAATGTTTTCAATATTATACAACAACACTGCACTTTTCTAATCATATCCAGCGTTCCCTTTATATATACTCAAAATGCCACAAAGAAATTAGATGGAAAAGGATAAATAAAATTCAACTAATTTAATAATAAGATGTAATAAATCAAAAAGAAATGTTTTTCAAAACCAAGGGCATTTCAAATTTTTCAAAAACTCTACCTATCTTAAGCTGCTTCATTTTGTATAAAACCCTAACTTATACCAAATAAGACTTAATCTAATACTTTTATGTGCAAAAAACTAAACCTCCTCTCTACAATTTTAAATCTTGATTCTTGAGTTGAGAAGTGATTTTTAGGGTTAAAATTGAAGGATTAGTTGAGTTTTAATGTATAGAATCATTGGATTACTGTATCTATTACTGTATCTTAAGTCAAGATTTGAGAAAGCACAAATTTAGACAAGGATTTGGGTGATTTTGTTGTTGGATTGAGGCATTATGCTCTGCAGAATAGAAGCGAGAAGTTCAGATGCCTTGCTAGGTGCCGTCCGGATACCATTTCGGCTATTTCGCTTTCCAAGTTGGTTTTTAATCCAAATTTAACTCAAATGACTCTTTATCTAGCCTTTTTACTTCCAAAAAGTTTCAATCTTTAATCAAAAAATTGAAATTTAAGGAATGATTTCAAGTGATTTCTTACTTAGCTTAACAATTATAATTTAATAAGATGAGATTCTTGTTTGAGAAGCATAATTGAGAGATGAGGGATTAAGCTAATTACTTTATCTTTGGGTTAGGTTTTGAACTCTCTTACTCCAATGTCCCCTTACCAAAAATTGTTACTTTTTAAGGACTCAAGTATATGGTGCTTAATTATGGTTCTTGCACTTGTTAAGACTGCGCAAGTTAACCAAACTAATTTATATTTAGCTTAAATAAATAGTTTACCGATTATACTTGACCCGCTCATTCTAAGAGTTGTAGTAACAATTCTCTAAAAATGCAACTACTAATCATATACAAAATTTCTCTAATGAACTTTCATATGGGACAGTACAATTGAAATTCTAAAACTTTTGGACTTTAAACTTAGATATAAAAGACTTAAAAGAAAACTTATATATATATTCATCTATGTATGTAAACAAAGACCACAATATTATGAGAACCCTTTTGATGCTTTCTAAACTAAATTCACAATAATCAAATTGTGATTATTTCCTCTTTAATTGCGTTATGTCTATGTGAAATCAAATGATGGACATTTACACATGCTTGTGTATCACATACTGAGATTCGTTTCATTCCTTTTCTTCTTGAGGCACAAAAAATAAAAAAGAAAGAAAACAAATGAATATCTATCCTACAAGGAGCCATTTGTCAATGACATCCAGAAGAAGGAATGATTGGTGATTTGGGATGACATCTTTATGATGAATTTTTGGAGCTTGGGTATTTATGAAGACTTATAGCCTTTTTCTAATACTTATATTTTATTTAAGGAGTTGGAAATTTAGGAGATAGTTACCTTTTTTTCTTGTTTGTTTGTCATATGATACTTGCAGAATTTAAAACTAGTAAAAGAAGACCAGATAAAATGCAAAGAACATTTGGAATAAATTAAAATTAAAATATGGACACAATAAATTACTAAAGATTCGAGCATAAACTTATAATCACAAGTAAAGAGAGAGAGTTTTCAATATAATGACTTTTCTGTCCTATCCAGCGTTCCCATTATATGTATTCGTAAGTGCCATTGAGAAATCAGACGGAAAAAGATAAACATGTCCAACTAATTTAATTAGAATAAAGAAATGATCAAATATATTTAAAATAAAGCAAATATGATAAAATAGAAAGTCAAGCTAATGAAAGGGATTAAAGTTGTTACTAAAGATTCGAGCCTAAACATATGATTGTAAGGAATAGTATGACATTTTCATCATATCTAGCTTTCCCTTTATATGTATTTATAAGTGCGATTGAGAAATCAAAGGGAAAAAGATAAACATTTGCAACTAATTTAATTAAAGAAATGAACAAATATGTTCAAAATAAAGCAAATATGATAAATAGAAAGTCAAGCTGACAAAAGAGATCAAAGTTGTAAAAGTACCAAAATTGTAGCTTAAAAAATAGATATATGGAAAAATACAGCTTTAAAAAGAAAATTATAGAGTTCTTTTATTTTTTCTTTTGGCCCAAGAAATTTTTTAGAGTTTAAAAATAACAAGAAAGGCATCACTCTCCATTCATATCTTGCGTTCCCTCAAAATAATGCCCAGCAAAACAAAGTCTCAATATAAAAAAATTAAAAAAAAAAAAGGCTAGAAATTATGAGACTCTATCCAATGTTCCTCTTAGATGTTTTAAGCGTCACAAACGAAATAAAGAACAAGAAGAGAAAAACAATAAAATAGACAGAATATATTCAAGGTTCAAATAATTGATCAAATAGATAGAAAGAAAATTTGGAATAAAGTAAAATTAAAATATGGACACAACAAATTACTAAAGATTCAAGCATAAATGTATGATTGCAAGGAAAGAGAGAAAGTTTTTAATATTATGAGAACAAAACACTTACACTTTGTAATCATATCCAGTATTCCCATTATATATACTCACAAGTGCCATAAAGAAATCAAGGGGAAAAGGATAAACAAAGTTCAATTAATTCAATAAAAAAAATAGACGATCAAATATATTTAATAAAAAAAGTAAAAAAAAAAGGTACATATGCCAAAATAGAAAGCCAGCCAGACAAAAAAAGATTTGTCATAAAAAACCAAAAGTGCCACCAGAAAAAAAAAAAAAGATATATGAAAAATACAGTTTTGAAAATGAATGGTATCCCGTTTAAAAATAACAAAAAAGTTCACACACACTTCATCCATATCCAGCGTTCAATTGAGATAATAGCCGGCGTAGAAGAGTGAAAACATCAGAACCACAACGAATGACAACCCATTAGATATGTTAAGTGCCAAAAACGAAATAAATAATAAAAAATAAAAAAGATTGACAGAAATAGTTCCAAAGTTTAAAAAAGTGCTCAAATATATGCAGAGAAAATTTGGAATAAAGTAAAAATAAAATGTGGACCGAATAAATTACTAAATATTCAAAAATATGCATATGATTTGCAAGGAAATGAAAAAAGTTTTCAATATTATGACAACAAAACACTTGCTTTTCCATCATATCTAGCATTTTCATTATATATATTAACAAGTGTCATAGATAAATTAAATGGAAAAGGATAAATAAGTTCAACTAATTTAATTAAAAAAAAGAAACGATTATATATATTCAGAATAAAGTAGATATGACAAAATGAATAAATCGGACCAACAAAACCGATTTAAATCAAGAAAAAAAACCAAAAGTAAAGAAAAAAATTACATAAGAAAAATTATGGCTTTAAAAAAGAGTATTAAAAAATTTAAAAACAACAACAAAAGCCACCACACTCCCATTCATATCCACCGTTCCCTTGAGATAATTGCCAATGGAAAAGAATCACAATCTCAATAAAATAGGTCACAATAAATGCTACAATATCCAACGTTCTCATTAAATATGTTAAGTGCAATAGACGAATTAAATAATAAGAAAATAAATAAATAAAAAAGATAGAAAAAAGTTCTAATGTTCAATAAAATATCAAATATATGCAAAGAAAATTTGAAATAAAGTGAAATTCAAATGCAAATGCAACCAGTTACTAAAGATTCAAACATAAGCATACGATTGCAAGGAAAGAGAGAGAGTTTTCAATATTACGATGATAAAACACTTGCACGTGTCCATCATATCCGGCATTCCCTTTATATATATTCACAAGTGCCATAGAAGGATTAAATGGAAAATGTTAAACAAATTCAACTAATTTAATAAAAGGAAAAAAGAACAATTAAATATATTCAAATTAAAGTAGATATGATAAAATACAAAAGTTGGACTATTAGAAAAGATTTAAGTCATTGAAAAACCAAAAGCATTGCAAAACTAGAAGTATATATGAAAAATACGGCTTTGAAAAAAAGAAGTATATAGTTTAAAAATATAAAGAAAGCCATCACACTCTCCATTCACATCTGGCGTTCCCACGAGACAATGGCCAATAAAAAAGAGTCACAATATTAGAAAAATAGGCCACAATTAGCAAGACTATTCGGTGTTCCCATTCAATATGTTGAGTGCCAAAGACGAAGTAATAATAATAGAAAAGTAAAATAGATCAAGTTCCAAAGTTCAAAAAATTGATGAAATATATGCAAAGAAAATTTGAATAAACCAAAATTAAAATGTGGATGCAACAAATTGCTAAAGATTCAAACATAAGCATATGATTGTGAGCACTTTTCCATCCCATTATACAGTCACAAGAAGCATAGAGAAATCAAATGGAAAAATAAACAAAGTTAAACTAATTGAATAAAAAGAAAAGAAACAGTTAAATACATTCAAATAAAGTAGATATGACAAAATAAAAAAGTCAGATTGACAAAAGATATCACTTATAAAAAAACCATTATAGCAAAAAAAAAAAAAGATAAACAAAAAATGCAGCTTTGAAAAAGAGAAGTTTAAAAATATCTCGCATTCCTTTAGACAATAGCAAAAAATAAATATATGAAAAATACCACTTTGGAAAAAGGAAAGGATTAGAGTGTAGAAATAACAAGAAAGCCATTCACTATCCGTTAATATCCAGCGTTTCCGTGGGATAATAACCAATGGAAAAGAGTCACAATGTCAGAAAAATAGGCCACACTTAATGAAATATTTATCCGACTTCCCATTAGATATGTTAAGTGCCACAATTAATGAGATACTATCCAGCAATGCCATTAGATTTATTAAGTGTCGCAGACAAATTAAATGATAAGAAAAGAAAACAATAAAAAAATTGGACATAAAAAGTTTCAGAGTCCAAAAAATTGATAGAATATATGCAAAGAAAATTTCAATTCAAGTAAAATTAAAGTGTGGACACATAAAATTGCTGAAGATTCGTGCATAAGCGTATGATTACAAGAAGTTTTCAATATCACTAAACAAAAACACTTCACTTTTCCATCATATCCGTGCTCCCATTACATATTCACCAAGTCGCATAGAGAAATCATATGGAAGGGGATAAACAAATTTCAACTAATTTAATAAAAAGGAAACAAACGATCAAACATAATCAGAATCAAGTAGATTTGATAAAATAGAAAATCCGACTGACTAAAAAGATCTATGTCATAAAAAAAAATTTTTTTTAAAAATACCAAAAGTATAGAAAAAAATAGATTTATGAAAAATAACGCTTTGGAGAACGGAAGAATAGTGTAAAAGTACCAAGAAAACCATCACACTATCGTTCATTTCCGGCGTTCACTATGATCCACCAGTGGAAAAGAGTCACAATATAAGAAAAATAGGCCACAATTAATGGAACACTATCCAACCATCTCATTTGATATGTTAAGTATGTTAAGTGCCACAGACGAATTAAATAATAAAAATAAAACAAAATATACCCATAGTTCAAAAAATTGATCAGATCTATGCAAAGAAAATTTGAAATAAAGTAAAATTAAAATGTGGACACAACAAATTATTAAAGATTTGAACATAAGCATCCAATTGCAAGCAAAGTGAGAGTTTTCAATATTATGACAACAAAGCGCTTGTATTTTTCCATCATATTCAATGTTTACACATTATATGCTCACAAATGCTATAAAGAAATCAAATGGAAAGAGATAAACAAATTTCAACTAATTTGAGAAAAAGAAAAGAAAGGATGAAATATATTCAAAATAAAGTAGATATGACAAAATTGAAAGTTGGACTAATAAAGAAAGATTTAAGTCATTAAAAAACCAAATTCTAGCCAAAAAGACTAGATATATGAAAAATACAGCCTTGGAAAAAAGAAGTATAGGGTTAAAAAATAACCATGGTTGTCAAACCCAGACTAGCCCGGCCTGTTCAACTGGAACGAGCGAACCCGTTTTGAAAAAGACCCGGGTCAAGGTTAACCCAGGTTGTTTTATTGTAAATGAATTAGTAAAAAGAAAAAAATAATAATAAAAGCTAAAGCCTAAAAGACGACATCAGAAAACAAACCAAAAAAGGAAATACCCAAGATTGTTTGGAAAAAAACAAAAATCTAAAGCCTAAACTAAAAGACGATTGTGGAAAACAAACCAGGAAGGGAAATATCCAAATCCAAGATTACTTGTCTTGGTACAAATAACTAAAGTCATGTACTTTTTGTATTAAATTGCAAACTAGTTATTTGTTTGTTTTATTCCCTTGTGTTTTAGGCATCAACACAAGAAAAAAAGTTATGATCCAATAGGATTGTGATTGTATTGACAAAACCGATTTTTGGACAACGGAAGAAGAAAACTAGCTTCCTCCTAAACTTGATTTTGATGAAATTATTGAACAAGCAATATATGATGATGATGCCACTCCTATAACAATCGGTGGTCTTACTCAAAGTAGTGATTCATATCTTTACTTTTCTCATGATTATGAAATATAAATTTTCCTAACATTAATTATTTTTTTTTCCTTTCAAATGACAGAGAGATTGAAGAAGATATGAATTTAGAATCAATCGGAGAACAAATCAACATTATGCAAATTATTGAGTTAGATGAGGATCATAATGATATAATTAAAATATGACATATTTTTATTATTTTTTGACCCCACGTCCACCCTGTTGAACCCCTCTACTCTTGACCCTCTCACAAATCCTGGTCAACCTCCAGGCCAGGTCTGACAATATTGAAAATAACAAGAAAGTCATCATACTTTTGCTTTTTTTTTTTTTTTAATGACTTGAATCTTTCGTCATATCTACTTTATTTTGAATAAATTTGCTCATTTCTTTTCTTTTTATTAAATTAGTTGAACTTTGTTTATCCTTTTCCATTTAATTTCTCTTTGGCATTTGTGAGTACATATAATGAGACCACTGGATAGTAAGTGCTCGATCATAGGCTACCAAAAAGCATGCACCGAAAAAGCATAATATCATCAATCACAGACTATTCAGTGTTCACATTATAGATACTCACAATTGTCATAGAGAAATCAACCGAAGGAGAAAAAAAAAAAACGACAACAACAACAAAGTTTAACTGATTCAATAAAAGGAAAAGAAAGGATCAAACATATTCAGTACAAAGTAGATATGACAAAGTAGAAAGTCAAATAGACAAGTAAGGTTTAAGTCATAAAGAAAAAAAAAAAGGTATTGAAAAAGAAGCACATATATGAAAAATATGACATTTAAAAAGAGAAGTAAAAACTTTAAAAATATCAAGAAAACTATAGTACTTTCAAGATCATGGCCAATTAAAAAGAGCTACAACATCAAAATCCCATTTTGTTAAGTACTTCAGAGACGGATTAATAATGCAATAATAAGAAAAGGTTCAAAATTCTAAAACAAATATTGGATAAATGCAAGAAATTTTGAAATGAGGTGAAATTAAAATGTAACAAGATTTGAATATAAGTCAAACTAATAAGTAAGATTTAAGTCACTCAAAAAAGTGTACATCAAAAAAGTATGCAGGTATATTAAAAATATAGCTTTGAAAAAGAGAAGCAAAATAACAAGAAAGTTATTGCACTTTTGATTCAGTCCGACGTTCCCTTGAGATTATAACAAATGAAAAATAATACAAGAAAAGCGAACCATATATCTAAATCTAATTACCACCTCTCACATTAGATTTTTGAAGTACATAAGAACTAGAAAAGGAAAATGAAATTTTAAGAAATGTTGAATAATTGGAACATAACGAGAGTATAAACTTAGTCAAATATTCAAGAATATTAGATAACATGGGTAAGTTAAAACAATAAAAAAGATGAAAGTTACAGTAAAAGTGTACAAAAAATTATAAAAAAAATCAACAATTTAATAAAAATTCAAGGAGGTGGCATCAACCAAAGTTACCCGAGAAAGATCTTGAGCTAACCCACAACACAAGCAAGGTGACCAATGTCACATTATGCAACTTCGTCCACAAATATTCAACCAGGAAAGTGCTCATTCAAGATAAAGAAAACAAATCCAGTGAAATCAGATATCACAAGGACAGTCAAAACAACAAATGATGGGTAAGATAAATACACTATCAAAAAGTAAAAGAACAAAAAAGCCAAGATTTCGCACCTTTGACATGAAGCAATCCTAAAAGTAAAGAATATGAATATTATATAAAAAATGGAGCTTCAATCAATCATGAAAGCAAAAGCTTGACAAAGGAAAGATCGCCAAAACACTTCAGAGAAAAATCAATACATACCCCAATTTACGACAACCAATTCAATCAATAAAGAACCAACTCAATAACACAAACCAATACAAGAAAAATAAATACATACCTATCCAGTCCAGCAACTTGGTGTATTTGTGTTCGCAAAAACTCAGTATCCCCTCCTCATGTCCATTTACAGGCACAACCATAGTGTCCTTCCTCTCCAAAACCCTAACTTCCTGTTCTGCTTTCCTAGCCTCCCTAGAAGATCTATAAAAGAAAAGCCATCAAAATCACTCTTGATCCCAACGATGAAAGGGCCCCTTCATTTTAAAAAATAGGTTCTTGTAATTTATACGCAAGCCAAGAGGTATATTTCTATTAAAACCTAGACAACTTGATAACAGTGTAGCAAAGAAAAAATTATAAATCAGATAAAATTAACAAAAAAAATTGTAAGATGGGACAGCCAGCTTCAAAGAGTTGCAATACAAATAGATTTCTTTAAGTATATAAACTCAAACTATAAGAGTTCCAGTCACTCTTTTTTCCCCACTTTAGCCCATGGTATTATCTAATAATATGCTTCTAAGTCAGGATGGAACCCTGTCTATTTAACTAATTCACAAAGGCCATTGGCCAGACTTTTTACTTAACTAGTCTAGTTACACATTCATGCTGCACAAGAGGAGTTCAAGCAAAAGCCATGAAGAGAGAGATAAGACCATTACACAAAAAGAAATTTCATTACCCCAAAAAAGATAGTGAGAGGGCTTCGCCTCTCTCCTCTTGTCCAAGCAGAGTAGGAAAGAAAATCATGGATAATTTAGGAGGAAATTTTCTTTTCAAGACAAACTTTGCAATTTTCAATTCGTGCAACATCCATCTAAAATCACTGCCCTATTAAAAATCAAATTTTCAATTCATGTCATCAACAGAAGGTTAGAGGTGTCTAGTCAACATCTTATGAATTATAACTATCATGTTCTGTCATTTCAGTATGACGCACTGATTAAACCTGCCGGCTTAAAGGGGCAAAGGTGTGTAATTAACATATCATAGAGGATGCAACATTGAAACCACATTCATTTCTCTTTCTACCTTTTTTAAAACACAATAGTCCACCCAAATTTACAAAAATGCTGGAGGTGTATAGTTGATATTTTATTATTAAAAAAGAAAAAAACTACCAGCAATTCTCTTCACCCACATATTTTCCTTTTTATGTACAAAAATCGTACCAACTTTCAGCTTAAAAGTTAATGTTATCAATTCTTATGCAGTTCATTGCTCAAGCATCATTTTCTTCTTTGGCGATGATCATTATCACCTTAAAAGTAATAAGCATGACAATATTATAGAAATATTTCAAAAAGTCCACTAGCCTACTTCAATCAACCATCCCAAAGCCAATCCAATTCTCCAGCAAAAGTAACAAATGTCAATACAAATTAAATAGAGGATAAAAGAACATACATTCCAAGGCCTTCTGATATTTAGACAAGTTATCAATCAATTCTTGTATTTTCATCGACAACACATTCATCTCTCTCAGCATCACAAGACTTTGCTCTCAAATCATCACGTTCAACACCAAGAGCCATGTGCCAAGATCTATATTAGCTTTAGTAAAGGCCACAGACATAAAAGAATACATGCACAGCAGTATATAATATGGCATATATGATATTTAAGCATATAACTTTCAATCTAATTAAGCTTCACACGTAAATAAAAAAGTCAAGGCATTGCCTCCAGTAAATTTAAGCAAAGGTTAAGACAGAATTGGGAGCTTCACTAAGATCATATGTGGAAAACAAAGTTTGGCAATACGTTTGCTTTTTGGTAAAATATGTGGCAATGAACTCTGCTTTTTGGTAAAATATACGATCAGTGTTGGAAAGTGTGAAACATTTGTTTTACGCCATTTGAACATATGTATGCATGGTTGGCCACAAAAAAAAAAAAAAAACATATGTATGCATGTACATATGACTGTACACACCCACACTAACAATAATCTATGGGAAAAGCATAGGTGATTTAAAGGGATATCAAAAAATAAGGAATAAGAAAACATAGATATCCACACAAAAGGATGAACATGGATAAATCAATGATGACTTGAGCACGTAATTACACTTGGAATTATTTCGTTTTCCAATAAAATGAAACCACGAACATGATCTCTTCAAATTCAATGATACCATGAGTTCCATCATGAGACAGCACATTTATAAAAGCATTCACATTGAACAGAAAGTTTATAGGCCTAAACTTGACAAATGACTTACCAAGTAATAATTGACAGTTTCAACAATCCTAAATTATCTTACCGATCTCCTTCAAACATAATAGATAGTCAGGTAAACAGCAACAAAGGATATAAGTCTTATGCATGTCGGTTGTGTCTCATTAGTCAACTCCCAGTCTCGATACTTCTCTACAACTTTCTTGGCCACCTTCAAACATAATAGATTTTCAGGTAAACAGCAGCAAAGGATATAAGTATTACACATGTCGGTTGTGTCTCATTAGTCAATTCCTAGTCTCAGTACTTCTCTACAACTTTCTTGGCCTCCTTCCTCTTCTACTTACAACAATAAAATCTAAAGGTAAGGAACCGCTACAAATTTATACTAAATATATATATATATATATATATATGTTTAAAAAAAAAAAAAGACACATGATAAAAAGCAAAGGCAAGTCAGCAGACTACCTCAGCAGTCTGATCAGTAATGCACCCAAAATTGTAATCTAAACCATGTTCTAGTAACCTATCAAAATTACAAAAAGAGAATGCCAACAAAGCTTAGCACAAAATATCTCTAAGAAAACTCCTAACTCTAAAACTTATTCATTTACATAGACTTCTGCTTGATAATCGTATCTCTCAGCCGGAGTGGAAGCAAATGCATCAGAAGCTGCAGCAGTTAACTCATAGCGTTTACCAAAAAATATACCGCCTCTCACATTAATAAGATTCAAAGAATGACTCATACTACACTGCCCATTGGACAATGAAGAATATAATCTCAGATTGACATCGCTGGACAATGAAGAATATAATCTCAGATTGACATCGCTCTCTATTGCCTGATCATGGAAAATAAAGCCTAAGTGCCTCATCGATATACCTAAGAAACAATCAATGTACAACCACCCACGAACCAAATCTGCTAAGGAATTACACCCTCAACAAATTAAAACATAACAATCCTAACAAAGCATATAAATCAATGAACACCAATACATGAACTAGACAGTTAAGTGATTAATGAACTTTCTAATAACAAAGAACAGTAAATTTAAAAACAGAAGCTTGAAATGAATCACAATAAGAAAAAATCTCCATTTCACAATGACAAAATTATCCATACATTTGCTTTTCAAAAATGAATTATATAGATAACATAGGAAGTATAAATTCTTAACAAAATACACTATAAGGAAGCTACAAATTCAAACGATTTCCCAAGAAAGAAATCACAAACCAAGTTGATTAATATGGAAGAATGGAGAAACTAAAGATGTGGTTTTTCTTATTATAGGCAAAGTAGTAATGTAAACCTCCCTTGAAATTCGAATAACCAGATAAGACCAAGATAATAGCACACCAAACGTACGAATAGTAAAATTTAACAAATGGGCCATCAAGCCAGACACATGAACTATACTACTCAAAAAATAAAACAGCATGAACAAAGACTAAAGCAAGAAAAGGGTTTGGTTCAAGAGAGAGAGAAAACAAATCACTGAAAGGAATTTGTAACAACCCCAAGACTGAAGATGTCCAGTTGTTGCAAATGAAGGGGCTTCCTTCAATTTGAATCTCAATGGAATCCTTTTGCAGTATCTCCTGCCATAAGAGGGTTGTTATCTGCAAGTAAATATTACATCAAGACCAAAGCTTTTGACATTAGGAGAAACAATAAAGCATGAAAGAATCAAGAAAATAAGGGACAGAACATACAGTACACGTAAACTTAGTAAAAAAGAAAAACTTTTCATAAGTTGAATCAAAGAACCAAACAAAACCTAATCATCATTTCTACTCTATCCTCATTGATGTTCTTCAACACTAGGATTTCTACAAAAACCCTAGATATCCAATTGCAAGAATGAAGAAACTCACACAGTGTAACTTGGAAATTAAACTTACAGATTTTTTATTTAGATCGTTATAGACAGGCCCAGTAGTAGATATTATACTGAGCCCTTTTACCTACTGTAATAGTAGAACTTCGAATTATTATTTGAAATTTTGTATATATGTGAGAGAGAGAGAGAATAGAAAATTAGAAAAAAGAGAAATAGCTAACACATGTTCAAGGATCCAGAATGTTCTAAGCTATTCTTTTGTTATTGGCAAACTTGCCTTGGGAACAGCTATATATATTGCATTTGTGTATGTCACAAATATGAATATAAAGACCCCAAAATATTATCCCAATGGATTGCTGCATTCGACAAGATTTTTTCTCTGTATAAGGAGAAATCCAGTAGCTGCTTTGGAGAATTCAATTCCTTGTTCAGTTTCATTTCATTCACCTATAATACACTACACACAATTCATCTGCTTCACCATTCACAAATAACCAAGTTCCTCCGTGATTTCATCTACATTCCACAGCACATCAAAAGTATTATCTTCATTTTCCATTATAAATTTCTATATATACTTTTTCAAACCAAAACAAGAACAAAAAGAACACTCCTTGACACTCTTTTATCCTTTGGTTAGCTGCAAAAGAAAACTCCTCACCCAAGATAAATTACAACAATGGGGTATTATTGTGTGGAACCAATGCTTTCATTGTCTCACAGAAGAGGAAGACCACATGCATATTTTATGACATGCGATTTTGCTAGAGCCATCTGGCTGGAGATCCAAAGACTTCACATGCCACCACTAGAAAACGCTCTATCTTCATCTTCAATGACATCTTTTGTGCAAAATTTCAAAAATTTTGGGTCTTCCAAATGGAGGAGATTACCACCTATTGTGGTTTACCATATTTGGAGAGAGAGGAACTCTAGACGGACGGGGGCCCAACCCACCTCAGCAGACGTTCTAGCTAGGATCAGTTTATCTGTTCTTGAAATATAGTCATAGTGAACCTTACACTGGGTACCAAGTTAGACATCCACAGATTTTTGTTTTTGTAGTCTGTGGATAGTTAACTTGCCTAGTTCTTGTACATCCTAGCTGTTTTTTTATTCTTTAATATATTGATACAAATATCTAACATTGCCCCCAAAAAAAAAAACAAAACAAGATTTATTACATATTACACTTAAAATTAAAGTAACGGATCTACCACGTTACAACTGGGTATCAATGCCTCCCACAAGTGAAACCATGTATACATGCAAATCCAACAAGATTGATGAATCTATAAAGTTTCAACTGGAAGAAGGACTAAAACCCATTAATAAGACTCTAAGGCACTTACAAGAGTGTACAGACAAGCAAAATATGGCCATTACTGAGTTGAGAGCACAGCAAGCTAATATAGTGGTCAGAGGCAGCTCTGATGCTCCAGAATTTGGTAAAAATACCTGCACCATGGGTAGAGTTTCCTAGGCTTAATGGAGATAATCTAAAAGATTGGAATTGAAGAGTTGGGCAATATTTTGTTTTGGATGCAACACCTAATGTTTGGAAAATCAGACCAACAATCATGCACTTAGAGGAAAAGGTATTAAAATGGTATCATTCTTGCGTCAACACTCTTTAGTTGGAGTGAATTGATAAAAGCTAATCAATTTGGTGAAAAGACATACAAGGATCCCTATCAGTGTACTCAATGAATTACATCAAATTCATAATGAACATCCAAAACACAACTACCCATTTACACCCATATACAGTATCATTCATTTCACTTAAATAGCAGCACATGACCTTAAACCGAAAAATGCACAAACAAAACCACCATTGCTTTCCCCATGCACCACCACCATGTCCACCATCACTAAAAACAGCACAACCATGCCATGCTATCAACCAACTCAAACTAACCCACCCCTGAACACTCAACCTCTCCACACAAATTCCTACAATCATATTCATTTCACTAAAACCAACAAACGCACAACCAAAACCACCATTGCTTTCCCCATGCACCACCACCATGTCCACCGTCGCTAGAAACAGCACAACCACTCCACGCAATTCACCAACTCAAACTAACCCGCTTCTATGCACTCAACCTTACCACACAAATTCCTATATACCAAAGACACCAATACAAAAGCCCCAACTGCACTCAAATCACACACCACAACCACTAACCTAAACAAATAACTTAAAGACAATGCAGCAACTCTATCATGATAAGCCCCAAAGGCCCATATCATTGACACCACTTCCATGAACAACACCCCGAAGAGCCAAAGAACTCCACAACAAAATTATTCCAGTGCCACTACAACAATCAATCCACCCATAAAACAACCCACCAAAGAATCCAACAACTACCAGAAAACACAGAAAATAACCAAAAGCAGAAAAGGAAAAGGCAGCCTCTGGATGATCTATTTCAGTATATGCAGTTTGTTGCTTGAATTTAAGCAATCCAATGAGGCAAACTGTAATTTCCCAATCAGAGTTTGCAGCGTTAATTCCTCATGCGGATGACATACATGATGGGGAAGGAATTTTATTTGGGGGAAAGCATGAGCATTTTGTCATCATAAACTCGCTCTGGTGCCTTGTGGCATCATATACGGGTGAAGATGGAACATTTGCTCCTAAAGCAAGCATTTAACAGGTACAAGAAAATGAACACAATCACCTGCTTCGTTCAGATAGAAGCTATGGTGGATTCTATTTGCTGATTATTCTGAAGTCCTACTGTAGCACTCCACCGGAGATGACCCTTGTGGTTCCAGTAGCCGAGACACTGCACTTGCTAGCAATGCACAGTAAAATTTGTAACGACTATAGTGATAAAAGAATTACTCAAATGAAAGATAGAGTACTTACTTTTGGATAGAACTTCCACACTTCATTGGAGCATTAGGTCGAATATTTGCTGGGCGCAATCCTCTGCTACTCGTTCATTTGACTCGCTCGCAAACTCGCTTCTGAAACTCGAAAAACCCTAACCCTGTTGAACAAGGCACTAAACGGTTCGAGGACTCTGAAACATCCCACCTTTTTGAACCTACTCAAATTCTAAATACACTCAACAGGGACAAAACTTTAACTCCAACATCGATCCTAACCATCATGACTCATTTCGACGACTATAACCACATTACACGAAACATTCTATCCATGAGCTTGTCCCCGACATCACCACCAAAATCCTGAGAGCGAGTAGTCCATTGGAAGAGAGAGAGGCCGACGAGACAAAAGATCGTCTTGTGTCGGTACTAAGGTTGTTGACGCCACAACGGAGTGTAAAGAAAGATAGTTTTCGCGTAGTGCATATTTTAAAGGAAACAATGAGCAAGAAGCCATGGTTAAGGTTTCGGGTGAACTGGAGAAGGAAGGAAAAGTTCTACGTGAAGAAGAATAGATGTGGTGTGTAATCGACCGAAGAAGGAGGAGATAGGAAAGATGAGAGGTTAGTCAAAGGAAGTAAGGAAATTTTGGAAGTGGAGGCTAGGGTTTCGGTTAAGGAAAAATGAAGAAAAGTCTAGGGTTTCAACGGTAGACGGCTTTGAGAAGGATCTGTGATGCATGCGAAAACAAAGAAGAGACGGAGAATCACAGCCTTAATGTGAGTCTCCACGGGAAGATTAGTGTCGATCGTGGTGAAAAATACGGTGTACATGACGCCAAGATGAGAAAAGAAGAAAGATTCTCCATAAGCGACGGATATGGCACTTTGAAGGATTCTCTCTGTGCAGGAGGAAGGAAATTGATGACATGGGTAAAAAGACAAGATCAAGGCTGTTAAGGTAAAAACAGTTACACTGCAGACGCTGCTGCCCATTTGAAATAAAAACGTTAGTACGGTGCTTATGGAAGAGGCAACCATGGGCAACGGGAAAAAGGAATGTTGGAATTTTTTAATCTATTTATAGTAGGAAATGAACTCCGAAATTATTTAAATTGAAGATATCTTAATTTTTTCCGAAACTACTTAAGTGAACTTACCTTATTTTTTTATAATTTCAAATCATGAATTGCACAATCGCTATATTTAAAGAAAACTATTTTATGAATAATTTAAGAAAATAACTTTAAAGATCAAATCTATTATAATATTAAAATCTTAAGTCATCTTGTTATTCTAACTTTAGGATAACATCGTATTTACTACCTAAACTTTATCACTTTTTTTAATTATACTCCAAAACTTTAAACTTATCATGTTATATACCCAATTGAAACTTTATTTGTTAGCATGAACAGCCAACAAGAACTTACGGTTAAGTGTTACCCTAATCATATGTTTTGACCAAGAATGGATTGACATGTCAACTATATTAGGAAGGAAAAAGAAAAAAAAAAAAGCTCTCATGCTCCATGTCTGATGTTATATGCAAAGGGGTACTACAAAATATGGCTACTATGGTGAAATGCCCCATAATTTAAAATGCAATAAACCACCATATGTCTATATTCCTCTATTAACACATTAAGCTCTAAAAACCACAATAAATATTTCAAACTTAACATTTATAACCATCAACATCAATATCTCATAAAACTCCCATTCTATAATATTTAAACTCCTTAGTAAATACTCCATAAGTACCAACAAAATTAAATAACTTACTTGTCTTTTACAGCAGAAATAATGTAAATGAAATCAAACAATTAATACTAAAAGAAATAGCAAGATAAAACAAATCTCAATAACAATTCCTATTTTAATCCTTATTGTTATCCTTAATATCATTGGGTATCGTTGTAATAATAGTCTCCAAAACCGATATCCGAATAATAATAACAATCATTCCAATCTTTTACTCCAGCACTCTCATAATCAGTGAAATCTCCATAATTATAATCTTCATAAATATCATTCTGACCTATAACTAGGAAAAAGAAATGATAAGGTAAGCCGAAACTTAGTACGTAACACACAATCACATGCGTATAATCAAGCAATACGCATTTACATGCATAAAAATGCAAAATAAGCAATCCACACAATTCATTCATTTATTTTTGTTTTTAAGTTGGTCACATAGCACAAAATAATGATCCTCACAACCCAATCACCTCACTAACCTATCACAACCTAGCGTTTAGGCGTGTCTCTTCGAGCCTCTCTACAACTTAACGTTGGGTATGCCTCTTCAGACCCCTTTACAATACCTAAATTTAACCCAAATTATTTTCATGTGAGACTCTATAAAGGACAACGCATCATATGAACTATTAGGGTTGCCACTTAGGAATCTACCACTACAAGCTCCTATGACAAGTAAAACACGAGCAACAAAAAGATATTTAAGTTGAATATACATTTAATTCATTTTAGTTTTTGCTATCCTAACACTAACATAAAACAAGCACATGTCGCATACATAGATATTTAGAATCTAACCTAGCTTTAGATCCTAGAAGTAATAGATACTTGTTAAATTTTCTTAAATATTTAATAAGCGATTTCTCTTTAGTTAAAACTCACTTTTAGGCTATTTGATTCTATTATACCCCGAAGTCGTAGAGTTGCAATAGTCCTACCATGTAAACCATTCTATGATAGTAACTAGCTTCACAATACCTATTATAGATAGAATCTACACAAGGCGTCAACGACTTCTCACTTTGAAGTAAACAGTTCAATTAAGAATTTAGCTAAAGTTACAGTAAGTATTAAAATTTTAAGTCAATATATCTAATTATATGTACATTACCGTAGAATTCCCAAGTGATTTTATATCATATCATAACAGCTAGTTAGTGTACATTAGTTTACATATTGTACATCAGTTCTTTGTCTTAAAGATTCTAACAAGACCTTAAACAAAAGCTTGATCATAAATGGGTTGATTCTCACTCCCCCAAAGCTTCAAAAGAGAACTAACCTCTAGATAGTTGTAACGTGACATAATTAATCAGAAGTCAGGACTTGCAAAAGGATCTATACGAGTATGAGCAATTATAGCTTAGTAAGTTGAATTGGAGACTTATGAATGTATATAAGCACAAACAAGATTATCAAGCAATTATTTTCATGCAATGCAACAAGCAAGTGTCATCACACAATGTAATCTGGTCTGTTGTGAAATTAGAGTAATTTCACTGGCTCTAATCCGGGTTGAGGAGTTTTCATGTTATACAACAACTCACAACTAAACCCAAGTTTGTGCAATGAAGACACTGCTCCTCCTAAGACTATCCTTCAAACTAATGTCGTCATCTTCACTACAACCTCCTCTCTTGTCACTTAGTTTGGTTAAGGATGAGAAAAAGACTAAATTACTATCCAATGTTATCTTTTTCAAAGGTATCAATGTTTGGTTAGAGATTCCTAATGATCCTCTAAAGGGTTGCGATACATGACAATTTAGGGTATTAAAGTCGATTAGGATTCGATTCAATTTAAGGTGTTCAGACAATTTTACATCAATACAGCCATAACGATCATCAATCACAACATAAATTCCAGCATGAAATCAGATATGCAAACATATATATAAAACTATTTACAATCCCAATCATACACAATCCTAAGTCTCCGAGTACTCAAAAATAATACTCCAAATACAGTAAAGTAATAAACCCAACTTACATGGAATTCTTGATCGCTCAATCACTTCATTACAGGTTAGTTCGTCTTCGGGTATCCTATAATATAAATGCATCTTTTTAGTACTTATACTTTAATAATGCATATTATAAGTTATAATTTAACTCACTTCTCTATATATACCTATTATTTACTAATGATTCATTCTACGTTAGCTTAAGGTTCGGTTTCTAAATTAAATTCCAGTTTTGGTTTTAAATTATTTTTAACTACGAGGAATTCTAAATACGCTTGAATCCTAATGTGAAATTAATCATATTAAGTTCAGTATTCTAATATCATATTAGGTCTTAATTTAGTATTCTAACCAATTTGGTATACTCTAATCCTAATTGAGGTACCGGATTTACTCTCGATGTGAGAAAATTTTATATTTTTTATCTAATTATCTAAAATTAATTTTTTGTACCAGATTTATTCGTATTAATATTATTATTATATTATCCAATTTAACCAATTATTTCACATTTATTAAAATCCCAATTTCACATATTACTAAATTTCCCACAATTATCACATAATTCCTATATTAATTACAATTAACACTCCAAATGTTAAGATTAGATTTTCACATAAGAGATTAACATCCTTAAACATATAATTATCCTCTAAGTTAGTAGTTGATCTTTTAATCACTTAATTAATCCAAAATTACCCATTTTTCTCATCATTTTAAGGCTAAAAAATTACTTAAAATTTTCAAAAATTAATTTTAGAAAAATGGCTTCATAATGCTATTCTATATCACTTTAGTATTCTATAAAAAAAAAAAATTAAGCTCCAAACTATACTCCTAAGACTATTTATTTCTAATTCTAAACATGTTCGGTTTTATCTAATTTCTTAAGAACTTTATATTTACAAACGTGATTAAACTTAATCACTATTTTTCCCTAAATATACATATAATAAAACATAAGAATAATGAATTTTAAAATTTTCTGCGTATAATAAACAATTTTAAGGAATTTTTTCAAAATCGAAGGAGATGTGAGACTCACCTGGTTCACAAGATTTTTGGCCTCCAACAACAGTTCGGGTGTATCGGCCGGTCTAGGTGGTGGGTTTAGATTGGGGTGGTGGTGGTTTGATTCCAAGTGGTGATGGTGTGTAAATTCGGCTTACTTATCTTATCTGCACAGATTTAAGACAAAATTTCTAAAACCTTAATTTTCTCTCTCAATTTATTTCAGCTCCCAACTGACCAAATGAGCTCTAAAAATTTTCTTACTATTTATAAGGTCATATAGGATTTGTTGTGTATTAACTAAGACAAAATAATGCCCATATCTTTTCCATTTTGCCTTTTTATGTGTTTATTTTTTATTGGTTAATATTTGTTTCTTACTCCTTGACTTACCACGACTACTTTCTGAATTGTTCTCTACCTTTCTAATTTTTCATTGATTTTTTTATAATTTTCTTTAATTATTTAGCAATTTTATAGCAAATTTCAAGCAATTTAGGTAATTTCGCATATTTCTTCCTATACATAAATACACGTAGAGTACAAGTAAACACTCCTAAATATTATTTAGGTCATTTTATGATTTTTAGTATATATATAATCTATCTCTAGCGATTTATTAGTTATCAAAATGCATTTTATGTAATTTTAATAAATAATAAGTAATACACTTAAAATTTAAAAATTTTATATTCTCTTATTTTATTAATTATTTTCTTAAATTCAAACTTACAAGATCACTTTTACTAATATTTCTAACTTTAATTTATAATTTAGGTTTGATCAGATCCTTTAACCGATCACTCTAAATTTTGTATATTAAATTCGATCTTACGATTACTTAGCTTATCTTTACGACTTATAGATTCTCCTTAAATTCACGAAATAAAACACTAAAGGGGTTTACTTTTGATGTAACAAAAGAATAAAACAAAAAGAGTAGGAAAAACTCGACTTATTAGAGTATAGCCTATAATACGGTTTGTGACATGGTCGTGTCAAATAGACCGTATCAATGACTGTAATAATCTCTCGTTATTGTAAGTGATACGACTAGAGATATGGTCATATAACTCACTGTGATCCAACAAAAAAACAAAGACACCCCTACTAATGACATGACTAGGGATACGGTCATGCCACTTACTGTTTATGGAAAAAAACTCTACTTTTATTCACTCAATTCCTTTCTAAACCTACTTTATCCTCCAAAACGTCAACATGTGATTCAAAACACCCCTAATTTATAGAAAAACTCAACTCCACATCAAAATCCCATCAACCATAACCTTTTACTTCTATAACTCTAACTCTTATTTTAAATTGTTGGTCCCATATAAGATATTAAGAGGAGGGGTGAATCAATATTTTTAACTTTTTAAAACTTTTTCGATATAAAATAAAATTTATCCCTCTTAACAACATATAATGGTGAACAGTGATATTTTAATAATTCAACACGCAACAAATAATGAAGCAAATTAAAAGAGTGTAAAAAAGGAAAATATCAGGCAGAAATTTTATAGAACTTCGGCTTTCTACTTATTGCTCTCTTCCAGCTCCATTGCTGAGGACCTGGTCTACTTCACCAGTATCATTCCAGTTGATCCACTAAATCAAATGATAAAAGATTACAAGCATTTGTCACACATGAACTTTACAACACTCTACTCTGCCTATCTAGCCTCTCAACAATCTAGGCTAATATAGAACTACAAAGTACAAATGTACTTGTCTTAACACTCAAACGACAAATAATAATTACAAATTACAAGTGATAATAAAGGTATAAATCTCAATAAATTTAGCTTAAGAGAGAAAATAATGAATGTTGTAATGTTTGCTTTAACGGAACTTTTTGAAGAACCTTTTGTGACTTTTTCAAAAGGTATACTCTGATCACGAATTTTTTTTGTGCAACAAAATTTTTTCTTTAGAGTTGTGTCTCTTGATGTTTTAAATACTTTCTCTTTTTATATTAAGATTTTCCAACGGCTAAAAATTAAAGATTATCTTTCACTTTCGTAATTATCTAACCATTAGTTATTTAAGATAAATCCTTTGATATTTTGAGAAGATCTTGATAATTTAAAATTCAAAAACAACTTTCCTTATCTTGTTTAGATCGGATATATATATCAATCCATAACCACTAAATAAGCTTCTGATTTGAATTTAAAAAGATTTACTCAACTTTTGGATAAGCCTCATGTTCAAAATTTTGAAACTCTAAAAAATCCGAATCAATCTTATCCTTATCTATTCTTGTGTATATCTTGATTTATCCAATTATATTTTCTCTTAAAATAAATCCCCATGGATCTTAATTCTATTTTGAGTGAAACGGGATTAAATGTATTTTCCTAATATACTCAATCTAGTGGAGTTAAACCTTGAATAATTCAAACCTGCTTTAAAGTTATTTTTAACGTCATACTTCCAGAGTTACTTTCTAAACAACCTTCTAAAAAATATTAGCCTTTTGTTTATAAAGTTTCTAAATAAGCTTCTGAAATGTTATACCAATTTTTCTTATAAAAGCTTTTGAAATATTTTCTGAAAATTTTTTAGACTAGTCTATTTTCAATCCATTTAAAGCTTCTGAATGTAACTTAATTTTATGAAATTAAATTTTCTAAAAATCCTTATAAATACCTATAGACTTGTCATTAGTGTTATTATCTTTTTATTATCATCAAAATCCATCAGAGATATCTAACATAAATCAACACTACAAAAAAAAATTTATATTACTGCATTATTTAACCAACAATCATTTCTAAAACTTATTAAAAAAAATAAGGATTATAGCAATTCTACAGAATATAAGATACTTACCTTAATTTTAACGATCCTTTAGGGTTTCTTATTTTTCCTTAACCAGTGTAACTCTAAAAGATCAATGTAAAATTCTTAGTGTCAAAAAGAAATCTCAAATTCTGCAAATCGAATCTTTGCTTACCAAGGTCCTTTAGGGTTATGTAAACTTTGTATTTTCCTTCTTCATACTGGCTACTCTTACTTTATCATAAAATTATCACATTAATCCAAAATTTCTCCTCTTTAATAAAAAAGAAATAATGAAATTCTTGCTTACCTTAAGGGTTTCCGGAGTTTGCAGGAGAGAAGTCTAATCTTATAGTGCACAAGAATTCCAACGAGTCTTTGAAAAAGAATGTGATAATTTATGTACTAGCTAGGTTAAGATCTCCTTGTAATTCCATTATTACCTTTCATTAAACCATGGCTTAAAACCTTAATAACCCTTATTCAAAACTTAATTACCTCTTATTTTATTATATAACTTTTATTATTTAATGACTCATTTATTTATTTATTTTGGGCATTATAGAACTTCATGTGGCAAGTTTATTATTTTTGGTTTATTTAATATGTTAGTAGCAAGTTTTATTTGCTAGTTGTGTTACTGCATATGCCATGTGGCATGGCAAGAAAGTTAGACACCAAGAACTAGTGATGAATTGGCTTTTAGCAAAAGAAGTTTGCCACATCTAAAAAAGTTTCCTGCTGGATTAAAAATTATATAAATATATATATTCGAAAATGGAATTAATATATACATGTATTTACATATCAAAATTTCTCTACAAAAATAATTTACTACCTACGACTATGGTATAATCAATATTGAAAATAACTTTCAGTAAACTTCTAAGGTTATATTGTACCATACCATGCCGATATGTATAACTACCATTTCAAGTACAACTATCAATTTCATATTACAATATATGCACCACATTACGATTATTTAAAGTTTATGCAACTATATAGATAATTACGTTTGATTTAGAATGATAATTTTATATACATGATAGTGCTACGAGTTTTCACAAGAAACAATCAATAACTACTTAGTGGTTTAAAAAAACTAACAAGAATAATTTAGCAATTGCAAAATCACTATAAATGATTGAAAGAAAATTGAGTGAAATGAGGTTGAAAATTTTTTGAGCCACATGTAAAAGAAAATAACTAAATAAACAAATTTAAGGGATAGATCAAGTTTGCTCAAAACTGACACAATAAATTATCAGTCTATAATTATGAATATAGTAATAATAATAAAAGAAATTACAAATCCATCTGATAAGTAGATTTGTGTATATTATAGTTATATTTATAAAATCATGTATTTAAATCTATACTTATAAATACATTAGAGATAAAATCTTGAAAGTAAATAAGTAAATGAATAGTGATCATTAAAAGTATATCAGTCATATATATATATATATAAGTAAATGAATAGTGATAATTAAAAGTATATCATAAAGTCATATATATACATATACATATACAATCTTTCTCATATAAACAAATATTAGCATCATGTTATTTAATATTAATAATAACAATGTCAAGTAGCACCAAAGGAACTCTAAAGACAATATAGGTACTTTATACTCAAATAATCCATTATAAAATGATAGTAATCTATTAACCAGATCCTTCTTCTTCTCTTTCATCTATGCCTCTCTCATTTTTCTTTTCTTTTTCTTTCTTGTTAACCCCCGCTTGTTGTCATGTTATGCTCCTACGATTGACAGCTACTAAACTTACTCTATGTTCCATACCCTATGATTTTGAATCAAGCGTTCTCTCGTTTGATTTTGGTACATGCATAAAGCTTGAATCTTGGCTCGATTCTTAGCATTCCAAAACTTTACATCCTTCTACTATGATTTCTTAGCCGCTTGCTAAGACGATAGCCTTTATTACGCACAACGGAAATAGGGCAGCATGCTTCGCCAACTAGGAACTCTAATGAATGCCATGAATAAGCCGGAATTGCTCAACCCAAACTAAGGTAAACTTCAAATTTCACTCGAACTTGTTCGCAATCGGCGAAATCATCGTATTAACTTGTACTCCTCTTCTTTCTTCCTTTTCCTTTTATGCATTAGAAGGAGCCCCTATTCTTGGAGTTAAAAAAAAAGACAAGAAGAAGAAGAAGAAGAAGAAGTCTAGCATAGAGGACAGGATCTCAACTATCCAAGCTGCCACGAGAGTAGTACTCCATTGGTAGTAATCTTTCTACCTGACAATTTAAACAATATAATTGAACACTTGATGCCATAAGATTATGGTTGCCAAGAACAATCTGAATAAAAAACAATGAAATAATGGAATGGTGACCTTTAACGAAATCAAGGGTTAACAAATTTTATATGTACAAAGTATAATTACTGATTACTCGCAAAAAAAAATGAAAATACAATAAAATACGAGAGTGAAAGTATATGATTAATATAAGAAATGAGTTTGTGTTGCAATGCTTTTCACCATATGACGGGGATGTAAGTAAACAATATTTAAGTAACATCTGAGAAAAGTATATTGGGTGAATTCTAAAATAATTTGGGAAGTGAGTCGATGCCCAAGGTAGGAAAAAGAGGAAAAGGAAAAAAAACATGAAAAACAATGAAAGGAATTCAACATTTAGATCTATGTTTTAGAAGAAATATTGGGGAAAAAAAAGATATAACATTTAATTTAAGAATAGTAAGCTTCACTCGTAAAATCCAATAATCCAAATCCCTATTTAATAAGTGGACATCGACTTAACATAACATGCAAAGTAGATTGTTTATCCTTTATTATAATATTTACAAGGGGTACTCATCTTTCAAGGTTTTGGAACAATAATCTATTCTCATGTTAAAATAATTAAACTATGTTAACTCCAGTTTAGTTCATAATCGGAAAATATAGTAAAAATTAGCTTAGTTAATTACATAGTTTAGTATACACTAATAATACTATTATTATTTCACTACCAGACGATCTTAGTATTAATCCCAAGATGCTCGAAGATTACTTTGTCCTATAGGCACTATGACCAGGTAAGTATTCCAAATGATTCAATACTTGTTTTGTGTTTGTAGTTAATACACCTAAATTAAATATTAATAACTAGATGCATGGAGGTTCGGGTTATGCATGTACCTAATATTGATTGATTACCATGCAAAATACTGTTAAATATGATAAATTGAAGATTTAGTTGTATGATTAACTGTTGTACAATTTGAATGGTCTGTTGATATTGATTATAAAGAACACTAGGCTAAACTCAAGAGAGGAGGTGAATCGAGTTTTAAGACAAATTGTAATTTTTTTTCGATATAAACAACTAAATACAATAATAAGAGTAATCAAAATAATAATAAAACAATAATGAGTACGGAAATTAAAAGAAATAAGGATAAAGAAGATCAAGCTCGGATATAACGTGGAGTTCGGACCACCCCCTAGTCTCCACGAACATACAATGCCTCCAACTGAAGACTTCATACCACTTTATTAATTACTCAATCCAAGCTCTAAGAGCTACACAAATACAAACTTGATTATACAAGTTTCACATTCATAACTCTCAATACAAATCACAATCTCAACTCACAACACAAAACTTAATCTCAAGAATTATTGGTGTAGTGCTTTTAACTCTTAATACTTTGCAACTAATAGCTTATAAGCACTACACTTCAAATTTCTCTAATTATTAGCAATTTATGGTACAAAAGACAACGAGAATTATAGACAACAAGAATATAAGAGAATATTGAAATATTGCAGCAAAAGATCGGTTCTCTACTATCCTTAGTTGGATTGTTGAGCATTTATATTATCCTATTCAATTCTTCCCATCACAGTGCATTAAATGCTCTAACGGCTAGTTATATCGACAAGCCGATAACAAAATACTCTATCAGCAAGATAATCGACAAGTGAACCGATAAGCCAACTCCTTCAGGCTAGTAAGCTTTTTTTTTTGTGGTTTTCAGGGCTTTATACTATCAGCTTGATTCTTCCTTGAGCTGTCAATCCGGTAGACCAAATATCACCTGAAAATTCTTTTAATACACAACAAACAATTACTTTTTGCAATCTAACTTCAAGATCATTTGATCACCACTCAAAAGATTAAATTTCTTATAAAGATAATTGATATATTTAATCATTAAGCAAATTAATTAATCTTATTCAATTACCTCAATATAATCAAATAATACTTAGTTTAATCATCCTCTTGTTTTGTTCTCTTCAAAAACATGTTTAGTTATATACTTTTTGTTTTGCTTTCATCAAAATCAACAAGTTTAATTATATACTTTTTGTTTTATTTTCATCAAAATCAAATAATGAACCTTAAGTTCAATAGATTAATCACTCAATAATTTGACTTAATTATATTTGGTTTATCTTAATTTAAAAGGACCATGCATCAACTATGCATTGCATTACTTATTCCGGCCATTACTTTATGCGGAGGTAAAGAAAGGCCTTATGAGAGTTATTTTTATAATTTAAAATAAAGTATTTTAGTACGATGCATTCGTACAACATGACCTTACCCTAGTCTACAGATTTACTAGGCGCTGAAAACACCAACCATTTAGCTAAGGGTCAAGTCTATAGACCCTCGCTATAGGGTATAACTGTAGACTTCAGGGGCGACTTCACTGCTGACCTGAAATTTTGTGTACTATTGGATTTCTTATAAATGAAAATGCATTTCGTGAAATATGAAATTTAAATTATGGTTAAAACCCAAGTGCTAGAACCCGGTTGTGATTAGTAACAATATATCTCTAACCCTTATCTCATAGGGCGTTAAATCCGATGTTATATACATCACCGATTAATTGTAAATATTGTTTGGCATATTGCGTATATATACATTCATATGATTTTAATAATTCATTTGATAACTTATTTGCTAATATAGTCTGACGGATAACTTACTAAGCTCTTATAGCTTACTCCTCAATAGTTTTCTTGTACAAGTTGATAGATAATCAGGCATGTGTTAAAAGTTGAGCATTGAGATGTTTTAGAGGTTAGAACTAAAGATAGATTGTGTAGTTTCTTTGAGACTTTAAATGTAAATACTACTCTTATATTTAGATTTTACAATTTCATTAAGTGTAAATTTTAGGTTTTTATTACCTGATCTTATCATTGGTAGAGGATACCAATTCTCTACGATTCTGAGAAACTGTGGAATATTGGTTATCTATAGTTATTTATGTTCTACATTAGATTAATTATCTTAAAATTGGAAACTTTGGTGTTTAATTATTTAGAGTCTTATAATTTCTGACTTGCACAACGATTTTCATATCATGTGTACACATATAATATGAAAAATTTAGGTAATTCTATTAGACCCTCCTTAAGGTCTTGATAAACGTCTTTATTTAACCTGTTTCGAGCTCATGTCGAAATTTTACCACATGGTATGAGTTAAACCACAGCTAAGCTCGAAGAATTTGGCTAATGTAATGTTAAGGAGATTCAAGCTGTATCAAAGTTTAAATTAAGCAAAATGATTAGATTGGACCAAGACAACTTGACCCATATCTTATAGGAGGTCGGATTAGGCTTAGGGCCCTTGCCCAAGCTAGCTTATCAACATAACCATAACTAAGGGTAGGCGCAGACCAATTTGGTTGGGAGGTTTGTTTCAATTTTCTTTTCAAATCAAACCATACAGTTCGGATTGGAAAATTTTCCAAACCATAAATTTCAGTTTAGTTTACAAATTAAACTATATCTTATACTTTAGAAAAGTATATTTGTGAAACATGTAATCTTATGCAAAAAGTATTTAATTGATTTAAAAGTAATAAGTGTTATCATAATAAAGGTTAACAAAATTAATATTCATGTGACTAAAAATTTTTAAATGTTTGTTAATAGCTAATTTTATTTATAGAAAAGGTATATAGTACAAACTTTGAGTCAAAAGTACATATGTAACTTGTACATTAGAATAATTAAATGTTTAATACGTATACATTTAAATGTAAATAAAAAATTCTTTTAAATTCTCTATCATAACAAAAGACATTATTTAGTTGAAGTAAAATATTATTATGTTTTTCATAGAACGGTTTGGTTTAGTTTTATAAATTGATTCGATTTTATGGATTGATTCTATTTATTCTTTCAAACCAATTATAAACTTTCTTATTTGGATTAAGGATTTTCTAAACCAAATTGTAAAAGAAAAAACCAAATTTTCAGTTTGGTATGGTTCAATTTAGTTGGTATTTTTTCTACCCCTAATTGTAACAATTGTAAAATTCTCAAACCAATAGTTATAAGATTAACAAGAAGGTGAAGAAATAAAACTAAAAATAAAAAATAAAAAATAAGTGGTTTGTATTAAAAATATATCTATTATAAAATGAATAGTTTATTCACCTCCACATCATATAATAAAAAAAAATTAAGTATTATGATGTCATTAAAAAGGAGACATGTTCCTACATGTTGTCACATTTTAATGAAGCTATTTTTATAACTTAATTTCTTAGATGCATTATTAGAAACTGTCATCCATCTACGCTCATCCTTCCATATATGAAACTTTTGTTCTTTTTTCTGGTTTTAAAAAAATTAGTTAGTTTATTATGCAAAACAAAAACAAATAGTTTATTCACTCCACGTCATATAATTAAAAAAAAATTAAGTATTATGACGTCATTAAAAATGAAACATGTTCCCACATGCTATCACATTTTAAAGAAGCCATTTTTATAACTTCGTTTCTTGGACGTATTATTAGAACTCATCATCCATCTACGCTCATTCTTTCATACACGAAACTTTTGTTCATTTTTTCGGTTTTAAAAAAATTAGTTAGTCTATTATGCAAACAAAACAAATAGTTTATTTACTACCACATTATATAATAAAAAAAAATGTAAGTATTATGATGTCATTAGAAAGAAGACATGTTCTCACATGCTATCACATTTTAATGAAGCCATTTTTATAATTTAATTTCTTGGACGCATTATTGGAAACCATCATCCATTTGCACTCATTCTTCCATATATGAAACTTTTGTTCTTTTTTCAGATTTTAAAAAAATTAGTTAGTCTTTTATAAAATGTAGCCATCCATAAGAGCATCTCAACCTAGACATGTGAATATTGATAACATATTATACTGAATATGTGGGTTTAAATAAAAAAGTAAATGTACAACAATTGTTAATGATGTCCAGGATGTTTCCTAACTACAACTTAAGGCCTCTATTTATCTGTTCATATTTTAAATCATAGAAGTTAAAACTATATTGACAATGGAAATTGTATAGTTTGGTTTGTACAGAACTATGTTGACTATGAAAATAGTTGACTATATTTCGAACAAAACTGGTGATTTTATTTTTTTCTTTTTTTTTCCATGTATATTTGAATGTTCAATGGATGATCTTGCATTTATTGTTGTTTTCTATGATAAGAATAAGTAAATGTGAATGAAAATTCTCAATAGTTCGATTTGTGTCCATATTACTTCTACAAAACTATGAACATGTGTTAATGAGAAAGCTTTTACCTTAACAATAATTGTTATGTTTATAAAGGTTCTTATAAAATAAAATTGCAAGTAATAAATAAATTGCAGTAAAATCCTTAAAAAAGAAGTTCGCAGGCTCTATATGCATTACTATGATAACTATTTTTTCAAACCTCTACATACCTTTGTCAATGGACTTATTTCCTAGCTCTTGATTCATCATAAATGCGAGGATATAACTATTGGCAAATGAATTGTTTTCATTTTTCGACTGCATTAGATATTTGTTTAAATGATGTTGAATTCTCTTTAGTCTTTGCCTCATTTTTTATGACCTTCACTCCTCCTATCAAACTTATGCTGGCAATTTAGGTGGTACTACTATGAAATTAAATAATTGACATTGTGATATTGCAGTTAATTGTACTTTTTATTAGACATCATTATGTATTTTTTTCTTCCTATTTTTATGTACTAATAGACTATTCATTTGGAATTGTTGATATATATTTTTTTTCAAGTGATAATGTTTACGGTATTATATTAATACTTGGTTTTTTTTTTTTTCAGATTTTAATTGTAAAAATCTAACATAGCAATACTTAATTTGAGATAAAATAATTACGTTAACAAAATTAACACCCTAACTTTCCATATGATACTTGATTTCGTTGCTTTTTACTTAGTCCTTGGTGCTAATGTTTTGTTTCTCCATTTGATGTGTAGGTTAGGCAATTTATTACTATCTATATACTTTCCAGGTTTATTGTTGTCCATATATTGATTAGGCAACGCAATTTTACTTTATTCATATAATGTCTATACCTCGAAACTGTAGAGACTTAACAGTCCCCTCTTGCAAACCATTAGAGGATAGCAGTTGACCTTATAGTTACTAACTTAGACTTGATTTATATAAGAAGTTATCGACTAACCCACTTTGAACTAAATAGTTTACAAATTAATCACATTATTTATCTATAAAAATATGAAAAATACATACTAGAATCTAAATATCTCAAATAATGCTTACAAGATTTAGTATCCTAATTTTACTTTACTTAAGTAATACATATATTGATATTAAGAGATTTAAAGATAAGATCAAAACTTTGAGAATATGATTGATCCTTCAGTTTTATATCCTCACTCTCCAAAATCTTATAGTTGCTAGCTTCAAAGTAATTAATTAGTCACTTCCTAATTAGCACTTGAAACGTTATCTATAGAGATGTAAGCAATCAATCTCTTAGTAAGTTGGGATGGAAACTTAATACTATACATCAAACACAAATAGGGCTATCAACTAAATTAGTTAAATGCAATGCATGTATAAGAAAATGTGATCACATGACGTTATCTAGTTCATCGTGAGATTAAAGAAATTATACTCGCTCTAATCTGAGTTGAAAAGTTTAGCATATATTTCAACAGCTCACGACTAAACTTAAGCTTGTACATACAATGGAAACATCACTCCTTTCGAATTATTTTTGAACCATTGACTTCACCCTTATCACGATCTTCTTTCTTATCACTTAGTTTAACTAAGAATGAAGAAGGGACCTATTATACTATCCAGAGCTATCCCTTTTAAAGGAGTTGGTATTTAGTCAGAGAACCCTAAACGTTTCCCTTATTGTGTGACTTACAAGTAATATATTTAGTTAGATTCGATTTAAGGTATTCGAGCATTTCATACAAATCACACAATCTTTAATCTAGAACATCAAACTAGAATCATATAATCAAATCTACAAACACGTACACATAAGCATACACACAGTCAATTATTCTAACTAACACAGTCAAATATAATCTCAAGCCTTCGAGTACTATAAAATAATATTCTAATATATAGTAATGTGTTGATCTCAACTTATCTGAAATCTTCGATTTGCTTGCTTAACTTGCTCTAAGTCAACTTGTTTTCGCGTATTCTATGATATAAAATACTCTTTTAGTATTTATATCCTTATGATATATAGGCTTAAATTATGATTTTTCTCAATTTATTAAGTATATATATATATATATATATATATTTCTTATTACTAATCTATTATAGGTTAGTGTTTGATTCAGTTTCTGAATCCATTTTCAATTTAAGTTCTAATTTAAATATTTTTTTATTACGAATTTTATACGTAAATTCTAGGAACTCGTTTCAAACTATTATATGAAATTAATCACACTATGTTTGAGTATCATAAATCTCATATTTAACCCCTAATCAATATTTTAGTCTGTACGGTATACTCTAATTCTAATTTAATTTCCAAATTTGTTCCCAATGTAAAAAATATTTATATTTTTCACATAATTTCTTAAATTTACCTTTCAAATCAAATTTATAATATTCTCTTATTATTATAATATTATCAATTTAACTTGATATTTTTCACTTATTTAATCTTCCTATTTCACATATTACTTATTACTAAATCTATACATAAAGCATACATTTAACCTCTTCAATATTATAATTAACATCTCTCATCATCAACTAACATTCCAAGACATCTAATTACACTCTAAATCAGAATTTAAACTAAATTAACCCTAAATCATAAAATTAACTTAATTATTTACTTTTACCCATTATTTGTTTATTATTATTATTATTATTATCTAATATGCATAATACACATAATTAACACTCTAAACTCCCTAAAAATCATACTATATCAGAAATTAACATCCCAAGATATCTAATTATATGTCAAATCAATATTTATACAAACCCTAAATCATAAAATTAACTTAAAATATATCCTTTTTTCTACAATTTTAAGGCCTAAAAATTAAGTAAAATTTTAGAAAACTAATTGAAAAAAATATCTTCATAGCACTATTATAAACACTCTAAATATTCTACACAAAAATTTTAAAGTCAAAACTATATCATTAAGATTATTTAAATTAGTATCGAAAACTGATTCAAGATTAGGGATTTCTTAAGTATTATATATCTAGAAACGTAATTTTATCAATCTAACATTTTTCCCTAAATATACATACAAAAATACCAATGCTAAATTTCATAATTTTCTAGATATATTTGATATTTTTAACAATTTAAACAAAATATAAAAGGAGAATGGAACTTACTATTTGATTAACTTCCAGCCACTACTCCACCTGCATTGGCAACCTTAGGCAGTAGGGATGTTTTCAGGTGGTGGTGGCTGTTCCTCTCCAAGTGTGGTGGTCGAATGTTGGTTCACCTACAAGCCCTAATTGAACACTATTTATCCTTTTTTAAAAAAATTAATTCTCTTTTCTTTTTCTAGTCTCTCTCAATTTTTTTTTTATTTATTCACTAAGGGTCTAAATTGAATTTTAGAAAGGGTTTAAGTATTTATAGAAGAGGTTTAGGGTTCCTTTTGCAATTTAACTTAAATAAGTGTCCCTTATCTCTTTCTTTTTTACTTTCAATTCGTCCTAATTCTATTTGCTAACTTTTTCTTCTTCAATTTCAGTTGCCCATGCCTCATTTTTAAACCGTTCTACATTTTCTAGCATTTTTCTTGAATTTTTAATAAATTTTTTATGAATTTTCCCCAATTATTTAGTGTTATTTTAGCTTAGTTTTGATATTTCAGGTAATTTTATGTATTTTTACTTATATGTAAATACATATATGGTATAAATAAATACTCATAAATATTATTTAATTTATTTTATGATTTTTAGTATGTATATAATTTATCTTTATCGATTCGTTAATTATCGAAACTCGTTTTATATGTAATACCCTAAAAATCATCAATCAAGACATGAACATTTAAGTATTAGGATAAAGTCTTATTCTTATACAATTAGGGTCAATAGTAGATGTAGGGCATTTGGGAAAGTAAACCGATTAAGTTAGAAACTTACGAGAAATATGATAATCCTAATTGAGGAATTCTCGTACGTTTGGAAGTTCGTAATATAATGAGAATATCGAGAATACAATCAAAATAGTGAGAATTTACTCTATGTAAGACCCTAAAGTCGAATTTAGAGCATTCATACTTGAATTTAGAATAATTGTTCCTAAATTTAGGGCTTTTGAGAAAACATATCCGATTAAATCTAAACTTTACAACTAAGTTAGAAAAATTAGTTGAAATGACTTAATAAGGTTAGATTTCAAAAATAATGATAAAAAAATCTCAATTTTAGCGTTAGAAGTGTGATTAATCATTATAGTGTAAAAATGATCAAAATCCCTAAAATTAAGCTCAGAATGCGATGGGAACTTAAAAACAAGTTAATTAGGCAATAAAAGAAAATAATATAGTATAATATATTATATGAGTATATACGAATTTTTATGAGTATACCTAATTTATATAATAAATATACCCGTAAATTAACCTAAAGTTATATCATTATGCATAATAAGCGTTAAATTTACAAAATTAGATAGGAAAAATATCTTAAGAATAAAAAACATATTACAAACATGGTTATATACATATAATTACTCATTACATGTGTTACATATATATTGTATATATACCCGTATATTAATGCAATAATTAAATATACTTAAATTATTTAAATTTCATTAAAATTACACTAAAATTAAACCGAAACTTATCCAAATGATGTGGGAATTATTGGAATCTACATGACACTTTAAGAATAGCAGGAAAGGATAACTCAAAAGTGAGCCAACAACAATTTGCCACCTCATACTTTTTGTTTTTCAAGAAAAATGTTAAAATAAATTACTTAATAATTAAAAAAAATTGCAACCGACCTAAAACACTATAAATAAGGTACAAGGACTCAGATTTCAAGTTTTGGCAACCAAAAACACTTAAGAAAAATTCAAAAAACAAAATATTTAGAAAAATTAAACAAAAAATAGGAAAAACAAAGTAAAATACTAACCTTATGTGGATCCTCGACTATTTGATGACCTGACGTAGAGGCCCACCGCCACCTAGCAAAGCTACCACCAACTAGCAAAGTCACTGCCAACTAGGCCAGCTGACAATCCCTCTCTAGCTAGCGGTGGTTGGAGCTTCAATAAACTTAGGTTCCGAGTTTCTGCCCTGTTTCTCTTTATTTTTGAAATTTTATTAAATTAATTAAGAAAAATATTAAAAAATTAATTCCTAGGTTTTTTTAGATGTACTTTCATTTCATAAATTTATTTTACAAAATTAGTAGTATTTAATGTACTTGCTTAACAAATATATAATTCATCTAAAATTTGAAATTCAAAATAAACACACTAAATGATGTAGTTTCTAGCTCAAAAATTTTGTGTAGGATATACATGATATATAGATAATTGCTATATAGTCTGATTTTTTATTTGAGTATTTTTAATATTTGTTACATTTTTTGGCCTAAAAATAGCTAGAAATTAGGGTGAAAATATGAAATAAATAGGTTTTATAAAATTAAATGGTGAAATTGACCTATACTAATTTCTTGTGAAGTATAATGCTGTTAGGATAGATTGAAAATAATTTTGTACAAAAAGAATCATATTCGTGTAATTAAGTATAATTGAAGGGTGAAATCGTAATTTCGAATATATAGGCGATAAATTGAAAACCTGAAACCAAGTGATGAATGAATTCCCTATATTTTTAGGAGTCTATACAAATTTTTGGGGAATAAGTTGGTAACTTGAGCTATTTATTATGAATTTACATAGTAAAATAGCTTAAATTACGAATCGAAACTCAATTTTTAGTAATAATAGACTAAAACATGATAAATATTGAATTTGAAACTATATATATATATATATATATATATATACCGGTTAGATTTGATGAAAAAGTAGATTTTTAATATATTTAATGACATTTTGATAATTAGGTTATGTTACATATGTACTAAAAATAGATAATATCTATATTATAGAGTTATGTAAACAAATTATGTAAAATATAGTTTAATTATATAAAATACGTATAATACTATAATACTTACTTAGATACGTATAACTATATTAGAAATTCGAACTACTCGTTAGAAGTCATCCCTGGAAATAGGACTCGTGATATGTGTCGCTAAGTCTACAAGAAACTCAATGACACTATTTTTACAAAAATCGGACAATCATAGGTAATATAACTTATATCTCTATAATATTACGAGAATTTATATATTACGATAACCTTACTATAATTGAAATATGATTTAATCGATTAAAAGTACATTTCGATATGATTGAAACTTATATTATACGTAATAGTATAATTATGTATATTATTAATAAGTAATAACTTAACTTGACTTCTACAACAAAACTATATATTATTATTATAATATACTTTAGATAAGATCCTAATGTTTTTGTAACTATTACATAAACTAAATTTAGGTTTTGTATATATAGGGTCTCTAAGTGATCAGACCGTTGACGATACGAGTTTTCCGAAGTGAGCGTCAAGATAGGTAAGTGGGTTTAGTGTTTTATAACATTTTGGAGTATTATTTCAGAATATTTGAAAACTTAAGTATGTCTTTGCTTGTAATTGTAATTAGCTATTCGTGTTTATGTAGGCTTATGGTTGAGTTTCGATTGTTGTAATGGGAGCTAAGCTCCATGTTATGGTTATTCTTTGAATATCATTATACTTGAATTGTTTGAGTTTGATTGATCACCTTAAAAAGATGAACTAACTCAAACTTAGTTTAATACCTAACCTGATATGCATCACAACCTACTAAAGGTAATGACAAGGATTTTCAGGCTAAACACGGACTTCCTTCGATGAGGATAGCTGAAATGGTTCTTTCCCCCCACCCTTAGCCAAACTAAGTGATAGGAGAAAATGTCACGGTAAGGTTGGGAGTCATAGTTTGAAGATGGTCATAAGAGGAAGGTGTTCTCCATTGCACAAGCCCCGATTTGGTTTTGATTCATGAGTATGTGATGCCAATCTCCTTAACTCGAATTAGAGTAGGCGCAATTTCTCTGATTTCACGATGAATAAGATAATGTTGTGCGATGGTATTTGCTTGTACATACATTGCATTTAACCAATTTGGTTGAAAACCTTACTTGTGATGTGTTGAGTGCATACTTTTGTCTCCATCCCACTTATTTAACAAGTTGTCGCTCATTCCTTTATAGTTCGTTTTGTAAGTTTTGAACAAATTACAAGCACTTATCTAAAACTAGAGCTCTAGTAAATTGGGACAGGGAGTGAGGTGTAAATAAGAAATGGCTGGTTGTTGTCCTTAGCATGAACTTCCTTAACTTTTAAGGAAAATTACACATGGCTCCTCAAGGGGTTTAGTAGTTTTCAATATTATGGTCTATTTATGAAATGATAGATATCTGTGGGATTTACTGCCATTCTTTTATAAGATTAAATTATAAGTTTATTATTATAAATTATTTCAAAAGATTACTCTATAAGGTTATATCAAACAAGTATCGAATTAAACGTTTCAAAAGGATAGAGTTGAGTACACTTAGTGTGAATTAGGTCTAGGATAACAATAGTGGGAACAATTTCTATTTTAGGATGGCCCATACAGTAGGGCTGTTACGACTTCACCTTTTCGGGGTGTGATATTGCACATTTTTGATAAATAATGAGTAATATACTTATGATTCAATATTATATTATTTAATTATTTTATTACTTATTTCTTTAAATCCAAATTTATGGAATCACTTTTATTAACATTCTTATCTTTATCATAAAATTTGGGTTTGATTGAATAACTTTCTTGATCGTCCTAAATTTTACATACCGAACCTCGAATACCTGGTTGTGGGGCTTATATATAGCACTTTATTTTATTACCTTTTTGGTATATCCCTTGATTCTTAAGTTACATGTTTTTGTTTAGATGTTTTGTTTTATTGTGAATTTTTATACTCATTTTTTCTTATTACAGAAGTTTCGCATGTTTAATAGTTTACATAGGCCTTTCTAGCAAGTTTTTGTTGTGTTTATGTTAACAAAGGTAAACAAAAAATCCAATGTTATAGATGGGTGATTTCCATATTTCTTTTATGGTTTTAATGATATATGAACTTTTTATTATCTTTGAAATGAGTTTCCTTTGGTATCATTGTAGTGGCTAATATATTCCAATTCTTTGGTCTATCGCACTATAATTCTCATTTGCATTAGTTCTATTAAGTATAGTTATACTATTACTCTTTTATATTTTTCATATTTTTTGTTACCGAAGTGCAAACATTTATAAGGGCTGCTTATGTAATTACCATAGTGTTATTTATTATATTATCTATTATTATTAAACGGATAGTTTCATTTGACTCTACATATAAGAGTATGGTTTTGATATTTACTTTTATAACCCCATCTCCTACTACTTTTATTAGTAATTGCTTTTTTAGTAACTAACACAACTAAGGACACGATTAAGCATATTTTATTATTATTAAACGGATATTTTCATTCAACTCCACATATAAGAATATGGTTTTAATATTTACTTTTATAATCCTTTCTCCTACTACTTTTATTCGTAATTGCTTTTGCAACTAAGGACATGATTAAGAATATTCTATTATTATTAAACAAATAGTTTTGTTCGACTCCACATATTAGAATATGGTTTTAATATTTACTTTTATAACCCCATCTCTCACTACTTGATAACCACTTTCTCGATAACCAACACAATTAAGGGCACAATTAAAAATATTCTATTATTATTAAACAAATAGTTTCATTCGACTTCACATATATGATTTCAATAGGCTTTTTGGTAATTTTGCTTTAGCTTTTTTTTTTATTAGATTTCTTTTTACTTAATATTGTCACTACAACCTTTAATTTTATTGAAGAAAGCTTTCTTTTAGCCATCTATTAAAAAATCATATCTTAAAAATCTTAAATATAGGAGAGATTAAATATTTAGCCTTTCATTATACATATCTATATCTATACTAATTATGGGGAAGAATTGTTGCATTACATAATTATGTAATAACCATTTCACATTTTCAATTTTGAAAATAATGAATTGTAAAAGCTTCTTTTATATTTTTATCTAATTTTATATGAAAATTTCATATATATAATGAGAATAAATATTTAACTTTTAATTCCATAACTATTTTGTATTTTTTTAAATATTTATCATATAGATGTATCATTTTTATTAATAATTAGATATATAATTGTGTTATATTTCTATTTTTAGTTGGGTATATTTAATTGTTGCACATCGTAAGTGCCTACGGCTGCTAGTTATCAAATTAACAAAATAATTTATTAACTATAAATTTTCTAAAAGGTATATAGTCGAAGTAAAAATAAATTTTGGTTCTTGTTTTATTACTTATAACTAAGGCTAAGGAAAAAAAAAAAAACTAACAAAATGCAAATTGGACTTAATAGAATATAGTTTAATATATACATAATCAAATAAATATAAAGGTATGAAATAATTTAACAAAGCATAGTATATTAATTAATATGATATGAAATCAAACATTCCATAGTGTATTAATTAATATAGCATGTATATATGAAATAATTTAACATAGCATAATATATTAATTAATATATACATGACAAAGAGTAGAAAAGATGAAAAAGCAAAAAAAAAAAAAAAAAAACAAAGGGTTGACCAAATAAAAGAAAAATAAACAAACAAAAAAAGAAGAAGAGTACACTTAAAACCCATTGAAGACATTGAAGTTCAGTTTTGGCTGAAAGGTTAAAAAATGAAAAGGAGAACTAGACGCTACTCTCATTAATCCTTTCACACAAGCTTCAAAATCTCTCTCTCTCTCTCTCTCTCTCACACACACACACACACGCACACATGGGATGACTTTTTATAGATTTATAAGTTAGCTTTATCGATTCCTTAGAAATCTATTTACGACTCCATAATATCTAGATTTTGTGTAGAGAATTTAGGCATGAATATTTTAGTAACATGTGATGTTTCAGACTCATTTTCTTTTAGTTTAATTGGAATAGCATAAAGTTTTTGCTTGTAGGTCATGAGATTTCTTTATTTTTTTTTTATGTTTTAAGATTTATGAGGAAAAGATTTGTCTTATTATGTTAAATAATTGAATTTTGTCATTTCTTGTAAAGTGTGAATTATATCGTACAATGGTAGGTAAATTTGGAACTACATAATAGTAAAGAGAAAGAGAGAGAGAAGTCAGTTTTACCTCTTTGCTTGGTAGTTTTTTAATCCTACACTTGACTTGGACTTAGTTAATTTGACAAATGTAATCCTCGGAAGAAACTGAACTTTCTAATATATAACTCAATTATGAATATTTGATGTAATGAGCAACATGGTGGAGGAAAATTGAATAAATTACCAATTATGTGTTTGGAATTTAGAAAAAAATGTTTAAGTAGACCCTTAAAGTATTGAGAGTTTGCTGTTTACTTAAAAGGTAAGACCAAAAACTAGGTATCTAGTCAAGGTTCCGATCAAATAAAAGCCCTTTAGGATTTTGTACGTGAGATTCCAATGGAATATGGAGATGGAAGTGTAAACAAGCATTTTGGTTGAATCTTACATGCGAAATCCATACAAAATATGTTTTTATGTTTTCTTGTGTCTTGTAAATTAAGATATTGTTAAAATTTCACTTGCATGGGATTTGAACAAATCTTACTAGGAGTTTGGAGAGAATTCAATAAAGACTTCACACTTCATTCAAATGAAGTATATACCATTCATATAAAACGTGTTTTAGCAAAGTTTCATGGTTGCTCAAACTGGTAACATGTCATGCCTCGAAATGATAGAATCGTAACAGTCACATCGTATAAACCATCATAGGATAAGAGCTAATATTACAATTATTATCTTATACTTGATTTACATAAGGTGTTTACGACTAACCTGTGTTAAAGTAAATCGTTCACAAATGAAATATGTTATTTATTTATGAAAATATGAAAAATATATACTAAGATTTAAACATTACGAGTAATGTTTACAAGAATTAGTAATCTAATCTTAGTTTACTTAAATAATACATAAATTGATATTAAAAAATTATGGGTCTAATACTTTAAGAGTATAACCAATCCTTAATTTTATATCTTCACTCTCTAAGATCCATTAGTTGTTAGCTTTAAGGTAATTACAAAGCCATTTTTTAGCTAGCATCTATAATAATATTTATAGGGATGTGAGCAACCAACTGTTTAGTAAGTTGGGACGAAGACTTAAAACTATACATCAAGCACAAATATGATTATCAAGCAGTTATTTTAATATAATGCAATAAACAAATGCCATCGCATAGTATTTTCTGATCTATTATGAGATTAGAGAAATTACACTCGCTCTAATTCAAGTTAAGGAGTTTAATGTGCATTTTAACAGCTTATGACTAAACTCAAGCTTGTGCAATAGAGACACCGTTTCTCCCATGACTACCTTCGAACCAGTGACTTCCCCCTTGCCACAACCTTCTTTCTTATCACTTAGTTCAACTAATATGTTATCCAACGCTATCCTTTGAAGGGGTCGGTATTTGGCCAAAGAACCCTAAACGTCTCCTTCAATGGGTTGAAATGCTTAACCAGTTAATTTTACGAATCATATATTATTAAGTCCAGTTAAGGTAATTAGTTCATATCATATAATACAAAACAATTTCAAACTAGTACGGCAAGCCAATAATACATAGTACATTCAAGAACACGCATACATAGGCATGCACACATTTAAGTTATCTAACAAACACAACCAGGTATAATCATAAGCCTCCAAGTACTATAAAATAGTACTCCAAAATATTGTAACATATCGATCACAAACTTACCTAGACTTCCCGCTTGCTTACTTAAGATGCGACTTGCAACATGCCGTTACCAATAATCTCTATAATACAAAGGTCATTTTAGTATTCATATAACTACTTTATATAGGCTTTATTTTATAACTCTTACTGTAATCTTCAATTTATGGTGTTATTACATCTAATCATTTAGGCTTTAATTCTCTTACAATTATTTCTGTTTTGAGCTAGGTTCTAATTCAACTTTTGATTTTATTTCTGATTCAGCCTCTAGATTAAGGCCTAATTTACCTTTTGGTTACCCTTTTACTTATATTTTTTATAAATGTCTTTTACCTTTTTCCTCACAATTTATTCAGGTAAATATAACTTTTGGTTTAAATTTTGGTTGACTCTCTAATATACTTCTATTTGTCCTAATTCTGATTTCTACTTCTGAATCAGATTGTCATATGGGAATTGCCCATATTTTAACATAACCACTTATACATGTGTGTGTGTATGTATAAGCTTTACATAATCAGGTTTAGTTTAAAATTATAATTCTACTCAATTGTTTAAGTTTTATATTACCTATAACTAAGTTAGTTCTAAACTAGTTCTTGATTTAACTTCTAATTACTATTTTATTTGTAAACTTTTTAAATTCCTTTTGAACTAATATACGAAATCTATCTAACTTTATTTGAATATCCTAAATCTCCTATTAACACATAATCAATATTTTGATTGATATAGTACTATATGCTCCGAATTTAATTGTCGAATTTATTTCCAATGTGAGAATAACATATGTTTTTTATATAAATTCCCAGATTTATGTTCTAATTCAAATTTATGTTTTATTGTTAATGTCATAATTTTCTTCAATGAGCTTAATACACTTTACCCTTTCCATTTTCACATATTAGTTACTATCACCTAATATGTACATAATATGCATATTTAACGTTCTCAACACCCCAAATATCATCGCTCATCACTAAATAGCATATCAAGATGTCTAATTTTATTCTAAATCATAATATGTAGTTAATTAGCCCTAAATCACAAGATTAATTTAAATATATCATTTTTACCTATTATTTATTTACACATATTCATTACATATTATACATAGTACATACAACCAATACCTCAAATTCCACAAATACTATCCTACATCAACAAATAACATCCCAACATATCTAATTACATGTTAAATAAAAATTTTCAAAAAATTAACTTTAAATCACTAAATTAAGCCCATAAATTGCCCTTTATGCATGATTTTATGGCCTATAAATTAAGTAAAATTTTAGAAAATTAATTTTTAAAAAATCTCTTCATAGCACTATCATGAATATCCTAAATAATTTACAAAAAAATTTTGAGGTCAAAACTACATCATTCAGGTCATTTAAATCGAAATTAAAAACTAATTTAGATTTAGTTATTTCTTAAGAGCAATATATCTCAAGGTCCAATTTTATTAAATTGATATTTTTTCCTAATTATAAATACAAAAATACTTTAGAATACCAACATAATTTTCCATATTAATTTGATATTTTTAACAAATTAAACAAAAATGAGGTAAGAAATTAAACTAGCCTTTTAAATTGCTTTTAGCCACCAATGGTGGCTCCACCATTATCGATAGCCCTTGGCAATGGATTTCCTTTTAGGTGGTGGTGGTCGTCTCTCTCTAGGTGGTCATCAAGTGTGGTTTCTACTCTAAAACCCTAATTACATAATAATTTGTTAATTTTTTCTAAAATTATTCTTTCCCTTCTTTTCTTCTCTCTTTATTTTTTTCTAAACTCACAACTAATCAAAATAAATTCCAGATGAGTGTCTCTCAATTTATAGAGTAGTTTGGATAGGTTAGTGAATTATTTGGAATCAAATGTCCCTTATCTCTCTTTTTTTTTCTTTTTTTTTTTAACTTTTTCTTAGGCTCGATTTTGTTAGTTAAATTTCCATTTTCCATTTCTAGGTTTCCATGCTCTAAATCTGGATAATTTTACACTTTCTAGTATTTTTCTTGATTTTTTATTAATTATTTATGAATTTTATTTAATTAATTTGTATTATTTTGACATATTTTAGGTATTTTAAGTAATTTCATGTATCTTTACCTATATGTAAATACATATATGGTATAAATAAATACTTCTAAACATTATTTAGGTTATTTTATGATTTTTAGTGTATATATAATTTATTTGTAACGATTAGTTAATTATGGAAACTCGTTTTATGCGTTTCCAATAAATAATGGATAATATACATATAAGTTAATATTATAATATTTAATTATTTATTTTTCTAAATCCAAACTCATGAGATTACTTTTACTAATATTTCTAACTTCATTATAAAATTTAGACTTAATTAGACAACTTAGTTGATTGCCTTAACTTTACATATCAAGCCCCCAAAACCTAATTGCGAGGCTTACATAACACACTTCACTTATGATAAAGTATCTAATATTGCTTCGGTAGAGCTTTATGTCTTCTCGAAACTAGCAAGTTTTGCTAAAAAAACATGTTATTTCAAGTAACTAAAATGTTTTCTTCATCATTAAAAGTCTAGATTAGAGTATAGTTAGACATGTGGATAAGTTAATTGCTTGCGATTCATTTATATAGTTGATTGAACTTTTTATATTGCAAGATCATAACATATATAGCTATGATATTATTAAATACAAAATTGACAATACCGGCCTCCATTTTGATTTTATGGAGCTTCCTCAAATGGGCTAGACTATCTTTCATTGGAAAATCCTGTTAGTAATATGGATAGGGACTAGTAATTAGAATAGGGAAGTTGTCATGGGAACATTCTTAATGCTTTATTTAGCTAGATGGATGATGGCTTTAGGAAATTTTTGTTATTGTCGATAGCTTACTATTGAATGTAATTTGGGTTTATGGGAGATCTTGATTAACCCATCATCATTACTTTGTTAAGTTTTTGCTGTTTCCATTATGGTGCTATAAGGCTAGTGTGGAACTAGCATTCATAGCTTTGATGGCCAAAATCTTTTGAAAAATGTTAGGGACACATATCTTTTCATTTTTCTTATTTTGGTGTTTATTGAAGAGTAGTATGGGAAATTGTTGCTTGGCAAAGGTGCTTCTAGTTCATTGGTAAGTTAGAATATCTCACTGCAATTACCTTTTGAAGTACAAATATTAGTTTAAGTATTTCATAGGGATAAGGGATTTTCAACATGGGTTATTCTCAACAACTTAGAGACAGTTTGATTCATTTTAATGTATTTGCATTTTGTGCTTGGCTTGTTTCATGAACTTTTAGCAAAATTCCAATGCGCTATTCACTACATATGATGGATGGTAAACTTTAGAATGCATCTTGAGTTATAAAATCATCGGTTTGCATATTAGTGTTTTGATTTGTTTTTCACTGCATTTTTGCTAATACTTGAGAGTTTAAGAATATTAACTATTGTTTGGGTTATATACAATTGATTTTCTACCTTAGGAAAATGCAGTTTGCTGTCATTTTTAATGAAGTGTACAAGTCATGTTCGTCACTTGAGAAGAATACAATTTGTGGACACATAAATTACCCTAAATTTTTATCCAGTGTGTAATGAATAAAGATGGAAGGTTCAAATTAATAAAAAGAAAAGGATTCCAGTTAAGGTTTTGCCACATTTTCCGCTAATACCGCAACTCCAAAGGATGTTCATGTGTAGGAAGACGGCTTTAGAAATAAGGTAGCATAAATAGAGTTATGTAATCGAGGAGGGAAGTCTTGAAACATCCATGCAACTCTGAAGTGTGGGAAAATCTAGATTATAAGTATCCTGTATTTGCATCTAAGTCTTGAAATGTTAGACTAGGTCTTGCTATGGACGGTTTTAACCCTCATGCGAACCTTAGTACATTGTATAGGGTATGGCCAGTGATTTTATTCATATGTAATATGGCACCTTAGAGATGTATGAAGGAGCGAAATTTGTTGATGCCATTACTCATCTTGGGACCTACATCATTAGGAAAAAACATCGATGTTTACTTAGAGCTTCTTGTAGAGGAGTGGCAATAACTATGGAGAAATGGTATAAAAACATTTGATGTTATTGATGGGCGATCATTTCGCATGCATGCAACTTTCTTGTAGACAATTCATGATTTCCAGGCATATGGTGATGTATCGGGGTCGTCCACAAAAGGATAAGAAGCTTATTATATATGGAAAAAATTACAATTAAGAGGATTAACATTTCAAAAAGTCTAAATAAGGGATTAATGTTTCATAAAATGGTTCAAGTAAGAGATTAAGGTTTTACAAAGTGGTTCAAATAATTTTATGAATTGGTTATTATGAATTCCTTATTTAAACTGTTTTGTGAAACATTAATAACTTATTTAAACTTTTTAAAATATTAATCATTCATTTAAACTTTTTAAAATGTCAATTTCTTATTTGAACTTACCTCTAAACGTTGATCTCCTCCATTTTAATTCTCCCATCTTATATGTAACATAGACACAAGTAATGGACACATGCATAATAAGTTTCATTATATGGTCCACAAGCGGTTCCTTCGTTGTAGTCATCCATTGTAATATGAAAAGGATAAGTTTGATGGGATAGTTGAAAATAGATCAGCTCTAAGGCACTATAGCAATGAAGATATTCTAATGCAGTTGAGTCAGTATGAGGATGTAATATTAGGCAAGTCTTCGAATAAGCTAACATGTTGTCGCAATGATGATGATACAAATTAGTGTAAGGAAAGTATTTTGTTCAGATTTCCATATTAGCAAGAATTGGATACTAGACATAACCTTGATGTTATGTACATCGAGAAGAACATATGTGATAACTTGGTTAGTATAATCATAAATATTAAGGGAAAATCAAAGGATATAGAGAAATAAAGACATGATTTAAGAGATGGGAATTCGATCTAAGTTGTATTTAACATATCGATGTAGTTGGATTGTAAAGTCTTTAGCCTAATACATACTAACCCCTAACCAGATAAAGGAGGTACGTAAAAATGCTAGATGGATATGCATCAAATATATCATCTTGTTTAAGTCAATCTGAAACAACTCTTAGAGGGTTAAAGAGTTACGACTCTCATGTTTTATTACAAAGACTTCTACCACTAGTCCTTTGTAGATTTCTAAGTGATCAAATTTTTGAAGTAATATGTGAGATATCACGCTTTTTCAAGGAACTAACTATGAAAGAGGTAAGGGTTAATGTATTGAAATCTATGGAAAAGAGCATTATCATCACCTTGTGTAAGCTTAAGACAATTTCTCCACCTACTTTCTTTTATATCATGATCTATCTTGTTGTACACCTCCCTAAGGAGCATGCATATGTGGTTCGGTTAAATATATGTAGATGCATCAAGTGGAAACGTACTTAGGTGTATTCAAAAGTGATATTAGAAATAAGGCAAAACTGAAGGTTCCATCATAGGGGCATAAATAGTATGGGAGAGTATTTTATTTTGTTTGATGTACTTTATAAACATGGAGTCTAGGATTAATAGGGCCCATCGACAATGAGACAGGCTTGGCCTAGTTCATAGCAATGATCTTCGACTGTTTAAAATGCCAGTACGTCCTACTGATGCATGCGATTATGTTAGTGTAGGTAACAAGATAAACAAGATATATTGGACCATATTGAATAATTGTGATGAGATGCTGCCTTATGTTAGGTGTGTCATCTTTCAACATTCTAAAATTGAGATTTGATCAATGTTCACACTTGACATACTTTGTTAAACAAGGAGTTTAAATAAGTATTACAAGCACGCTGTGTTTACAATATAAGGCAGTTAGTACCAGCAAAGTTTCCCTTATGGTTTAGATATAAAGTGAGCAAATAGATTATATAAATTATATATGTATATAAGGTGAATCAATATTTGATATCTGGTGTTATGGTATAAATTTTGGAGCTGAAGGAATGTTCAAATGTACAAATATTTGATGACTTGGAGGCCTTATCTTGCGGTTTAGATACTCATATCCACCTCTACAATGGTTGTGTGGTAAATAAGGTCAAATTTATGACATGATTTTGGGAGGCAAGCTTAAAACACATAATAATGTAATATATGTCTTAGCTAATCATAACAGTAACCCTATCACATTTTATGGGACATTGTCTAGTACAGTACAAGAGAACTCCCATGAGAATCGTCACATGTTTTTATTCAAATGCAAATGGTATAATATAGAGCATGATATCCTTGAGAGAATTGATGGGGATATGTTATCCATTAACAAACGTTGTACATGGTATGACAATAATCCATATGTCCTTACAGAGCATTGTGAACAAGTTTTCTATATAAAAGAGCCAAAGAAGTGTTTAGGTGATTGGAGAGTGGTACAAAAGGTTCAACATTGTCATATGTTTGATCGGACCTTATTTGAGATAGAAACTTCTAATGATGATGTGGTTATTAACGAGCTGATACATGATGAGCCACTCTAACAAGAAATAAGTAGACCTTGGGACCCTAGCATGTATACCTGCTCCAAAAGAAAACATAGATGATGGCTTCCAACCCGTCGATGAGACCAATTATAATCCAAGCAATAGAGGATAATCTATATTGTACTAACTATTATAATGTTAAATAGTTTTTAATTGAAATTGAATTTCTATTTTAAGTGTATTACTAATGAATTTACATTTTCTATGCAGAACGGATGACTTCCTTGAGGTGTTTTAGAGGACATTTAGCTACAGGGTGCTTCAAATAGAGGTTATGTTTTAGTTCAAACATTAATGATTATTTAATGGGTAGATTAGTTGATCTATTTATTATATATATGCATATTTTTGTTATCATAATTGATTTTCTTAAATTTTGTACGTGGTTTCTACACATCTTTATTTACGGATTTATCTCAGTTTATGTAGGTCGAGCAAAGTTGGGGCTTTAAGGATGGAGAAAGTGATAGCGATGATGATGATGATAGTTCTAATAAGGAGAGTGATATTGATAATGAAGAAGATGGTGTTGATGTAGGAGATAATTATTTAGGGGATGATGGTCCTGCATATGGTGAAGACTCTAGGCAAAGGGGGATTTATAAGGGTTTGTCTATGGAGTAGATAATTAGGACAACTGGCAAAAAGCCAAAATTATGGATTCCAAAAGGGTGTGGTAGGATAACGGGTGATTATCTACACTTGTTATGTTTGGAATTTCGATTAAGTCATTGCAATGACAGTCCATTATTTGTACCAAATGCTGGTAAGAAGGCTTAGACGACAATTGATAAAAAGGAATACTGGAGAATTATCAAAATTGTTATGAAAAGTGTTGCTTTCATATTTTGTTGAGCACCATGTTTCAAGAAAAGAAAAATTTCATATTAGAGTAATTTATATTATTCAATTTTACAATCTAAGTTTAAAGTCAGTCTATGGTGTGAAAGTAAGTTGTAGAGGAAGAATGTGAATAGAATTGCTTTCAAATTTTATAACAATGTACGGATAAATCTCTGACAATAATATGAAAAGAAGGAGGGTAAGGGATTAGATGCTTAGAAAACACTACCACCTAGATTAGAATATCGAGCGAATCAATGGAGACAACTTTACAATTTCGTTGACAATAATCTAGACTATAAATTAAGAGTATTAAATACAAAACGTAACTTTCTATGGTGGATGAATTTTTAGTAAAAATCTTTATTACGTGATTGGTAAATTATATCTAAACTACCTTATTAGGAATCATTTATAATTATGTTGGATTCAATTGATTTTCACCTTATTTCAAATAGGAAGGTTAAATTAGTCACAATATTAGATTTTAGCATGTGACACTTCAAAACATATTGGATTTAGATATATTAGATTTTGGGAAATCTAAGATGATACTGTTTAATTAAGGTGGACATCTTATGATGTACACATGTCAAGCTCACTAACTATTCTAGCTAAGATATCTATAATTATATCATATGAAACATGATGTGAATGATTGCATGTTTTAGACAATTAATTTGAGGTGCAATTATTAATATTTAATTGCTATCTTGCTTTACAGAAGCTTATATTTAGAGCTAAAGGTTTAATTACCAGCAAATTTACTTAAATTTCTATAGTAAAAGGGGTGGATATAAGGACACGTTTTTGTTAATATCATGATGGGTTATTGAATCAAAGTTGTTGTTATTATTTTTATTAAAAGCTTAGCAACTAACATGAAAGGATACAATGAAGTAATCATCATCTTAAGGTTTTTGGTCAATTTTAATACGTTTTTTATTTTTTTTCAAATACCATTTGTAATTTATATTTGTGGCATAGTCAAAAAATGAATTCCCAAAATAAGAAAAAATTGAAGTATCTACATACAACTGGAGTACACTCTTACCTTTCCCACAAAACAAGAGGGGTAAAAGTTTTACTTGTTGCAATGAAGTATCCACATACATGTTCTGTGTTGTTATTAGATAAAGTAGTATTTTTTTTCATAGTTTATTTTATTGTTGGCCTTTATTAGATTCTTTTAATATTAGAAGATGCTTCTTCCTGGAATCCTAACTTTTCCTAGATTTTATATGTTTGTTATATAAAAGAAATCAATTCAATGCATATACTAGAATTATAACTATTGTTTATGATTTTGCATTTTAAAGTTGTAAGGTTGTGAATTAGGTTGATAATCACCAGTTAATATTCCAATATATTACTTTAATTTTGGGTCAAGTCTTAACCAAAATGTTCATATGTATGTATGTAAATGAGCTTATATGTATGTAATACTTTGCAAGTATGAAGCTAACCCATTTTCTTTATATTTTGTTTTTCATTCTTTATCCAAGTGATTAGGAACTAACTATATTACAATTACTCCCAAGTACATCTTTCCCAAATAGTACAAATTGAGCAATGGTTTGTTTCACTAAAAATAATCATCTTATGATTTTTTAAAATATGTATCAACTCTCCTGTATCTAGTTATTACTTTTAGTTTCCTTTTTCCATAAAGGTGAAGCTTTGCATTTTGACTGAAGCTGAACTCTACTATATTTCTACCATCTTTAAGTTCCTAGAGAACAAGACCGTTATTTCATTAAAATCATTATTGTAATATTGGCTAACAACATAAATGCCAGAAAGATGTTTAGCTTATTGTTTAATCTTTGCAATGGTAAATGTGATGCTACTCTTAGGATGATGAAATCGGATGATAGTTGATTCTCATTTGTATTTGCAAGATAACTGTAAAGGATGTTTGATAAATCATGTAAGTATTAGTGAAAAGAGTTTCAACGTTAATTTATATTTTTTGGAATAAATTTTGTACTCTTATCATCTAGGCTTTGTATATATCATAGGAAAAAATTATGTTTTAAATTAAATATCATATATCTTAGATCCTTTTAATAATGATGTTTGATTTTTTCCTACTTTTTCTTGATGCAAAATTTTTGTTATGTAATATTAGAACTTTGTTCATTCACTATGTTTTTGAATATTTAATATAAAATTACATTGTTGAATATTTTTACTATTAATGATGGTGTTAATTGACCTTGTCGGTATCTAACATTTGCTTTTATATTTTAATTTTCAAAATATAACCTCGGACATTGTAGCTTTCACATATACACATTAGCAAAGGAAAGGGAGAAATGTAGGTGAATAGGTTCATCCCGATGTAGCACGAGATTATGTAAGAGTACTTTATTAAAGTCTACTTTAGCTTTCTTAGACCTTTTAAATCAATTTAAATAACAATTTGACTATACTATGTAGGAGGAGATATTAAAGAAGGCAAAGGATGAGGCTCGAGTATAAGAGAACGAAGGTAAGACTAAGTTCGATAACATCATTATGTTAGAGGTCTTAAGACATAAGTTAGGTTACCATCGAGGATTAAGATATAATAGGACGATCCCAGCTCCTGTATGGATGTCAACCTAAGAGGAGTAGTATAGATCTTCATCGCACACATTCAACATACTTACTAGGCAAGATGATGTCTATAAGAAGTTAGCTGAAATGAAGAAAAAGTATGAAAAATTCATGCAGTTTGAACAACACCGATTTCAGCATGTCATGCCTGTCCATGGCTTACATCATCTTCACGTGGCCAATCAAGTGGTCTGTCGCTATTGCAATTTAGTCTTAGTGTTTTCCCATGGTCTCCTCTATAGGTAGATTCTCCTTATGGATCATCTTTTTAGAATTATTCTCCATATCAGTTTTTCAATCCACAAGATCAAGGATAGTTTGTTATGGTATCTATGTAACTCATGCCTAATAATTGCAACATTTCGCCTATTATGATGCATCAAGGTGGAGAGTAAGGAGCATGATATGATAGCCAACTAGCGTTCCTTTTAGAATGTTTTTTTTTAGCTCCTTTTTTCTTTTAATTATTGTCTATGTTTCAAACACTTTACTTTTTGTTGAACTAAGCTTCCATGTTATTTTTACTTTTGAATTGTTTTTCTTTTTTAATTGAATTATGTGTATTGGTTTACTTGTGAAATGTTTAGTTGGATTATATATGATTCTTAGCCTACATGAGTTGTATTTAGTTAAATTTCATTGTAGTTATGGTAATTTTTATATTATATTGGGATAATGTCACGATTTATGATTATATTATTGCTATCTAATATTACAAGTTTTTCTAGAATAAGAAAATAAGACAATCCTTGTATACATACAATATATATGTATAACTTATCATTTTTGTGTGTGTATACACACACATATATATATATCTTGAGCAGGTATCTATAACCGCCTTTCTAAAAGTTATCTATACATAATCCTTTATGAGTAATATGCCATGCGTATATGCTATAAACTTTAAATTTGATGTTGACAATTATTTGGAGAATTACAGTGAAAATATGCAAAACATGTACAACGGAGCTATGATGTATGATAAGCAAATTAATGTTAAAGGTTAAAATTAATAAAATGCATGTATTTTGTGAAATTCTACAATTTGATTGCTAAGATTGCAAATTTTAAAGTTTGGTTTAATATAACTTTAGATAATTAGAATTTACTGCACAGTTTTCCTCGAATTGTCTTATTACTTTAGTCATTTAAGAAATTTCTTGTAAACTGTAGCAAAAGACGTAGAATGGTCTTCGTCCAACATTTTATTCTTTATTTATTTTTTTCAATATATAGATTTTAATTTTAATAATCAAGTTTTAAGGGTCACACATTTAAGTATTTCCATTCAATTTGGTTATTTATGTTATGCATACGGTTTGTATGTTATTAAAGGCTTCTATGACATATAATAATATCGTGGCATACTATTATATTAAATTGGAAAAAAAAAAAATTAAACAATGGAAACAATTCATTGAGAGACATGGTGTAAATAGAACTCTATTAAAGTAAGATCTTTAATACTTTATATGTTTCATGGAATTGTCATATGATCTTGAAGTTTCAAACTTCATTAAGCATATATTCAGTGGAAAACGAGAACTGTTGCTTAGTTGTGTTTTGTGATATATGTGTGAAGGAAAACAAAAATGGAAGCTAGAAAGTTTCAACTTTCTGGTTTGCTCCTCGTGCTGGTTCACTCTAGAATAATGGTGTCCCATTGAGACAAGTGAATCAGTCTTATACAATTGCAATTTCCACTAAGGTGGACATCTCCGTTATGTGATGTGGCAAAAGTTTGTAATGTTCTAGTTGAAATATAATGTATTTTTGAAGTCAGAGAATATTGCTATTACGTTCTCTTCTTGCTATGATGTCTTGCATGTTGGTTTATGTTTTATGCACGAGGCTTAATTCTTTTAGATCAACAATCAATTCTAAGTATTAGACATTGATTTGTAATTCTTTCTCAGATCAATAAATTTTTCCTTTTGTTTGCTTAAAAAAACAAAAAGAAATTCAAGGGAGGAGACGGTAAGGAAGAAGAGGGCGGAAATGGAAATGGGTGTAAACTATATATAAATTAGTGAGGAAATGAAAGGTTTTTGTGGTTGTTTAGAGCGAGTGTGTTGAAGCCAGTGGTTTTGGGTAGGTAGACGTCATCTTTTTTGGGGTATTACATGGTGGGAGAGTATTTTCATGGTGTTGTCTAGGATATGGAGTATGAAAAAAAAAAATTAAAAAAACAAAAAACAAAAAGGAAAGAAAGAAAAAGACAATGAGCAGTGCAATTTTTGCAAACCAATTATTTTTTTTCCTCGGAAAACTTCTTTATTTTATTTAATTTTACAAATACGTATTAATGACTCGACAATATTGAACTTCTTTTCATAACTTTCCTTTTTTTTATTTTTTAAATAAGAAATGACACATGTCACGTATTGACTAGCAGAAAGTGTAGGAAGACAAAGTTAAGGAAGGCAACAAAGCTGGTACACGATGCAATTTTCACTACATGAGATATATGAATTTTGGACCATGGTTCATCAAACTCTACCTGAAGTATAATCATGTCATGCATATCTGTCTCTCTGCGTATGGAAATGCTTGTACATATATGCAAGTGAAAATGGGGAGCTTAAGGATATATGGAAGTCAAGAGAAGGACTTGTTTGTTGAGCATCCCCCTTTCTATGTATATTCTATTTTAAAGGAGGATGTGCAAGGTTATGGTGCAGTGAGGCACCAGTTTCTATGATAAACACAAATGGTGTTTCCATAGGCACTCCTACAGGACAATGTGAATAGTCGGAGTGTGTTTTTCTTCTGTACTTATCTTTATCTATCTTAATGCAATTACAGTTAAACTAAACAAAAAGAAAAAGAAGGGGAGCTTGTGAAAGGAGTGTGCTAAAATTTCTCATGTATAAATAGATCATAGTTTATATGTGTAATAACCTGAATTTTTATAATAAAATAAATTAAAGGAAAGATTGGGGGCAATATGGTCAATCAAGTGTGAAGAGGCACATGCCTTTTCAAGTTTGAACTGTATGTTGTTTTCCTTCCTTTCTTTTCCCTTTCTCTGCCTTAACATTTTCTTGTCCTTCTTTTCACCAAAATACAACAGTTTCATCCCCTCCCTTATCCTCAGAGTAAGACTGCTGCGGTAAGTGAAAATCCTTCAAAATCTTTGAAGTTTGGTGTGAAGAATATAGAAATATGATGAAATTCACCTTGATATGATAGTAGAAGATCAAGGAGTAGAAGAGTTTGGTGATTTGGGCAATTTAGAAGTTTAAGCCTATAGAATATAGAAATCTAATGGTTGGATTGTTTAAGGGATTTGTAGAAGAAATTTAAGTTGGAGAAAAATCAAACAAGAAGATGCAACTTAGTAAACTAAATAGCATTACTTTTCAATTGGATTGTGACTTTGTGTCAAAGTTGATGTGATAGAGGATTGAAGGTTGTGACTATTGTTGTTGGGAAGGGAAATGTTGCTTTAAGGGTTGTGGGGTATGAATTTTGAAGGAGACATTGGGAGTTTGTAAGTTTTATAAATGGTCACGAGAATGAATTCTGCAGTTCTGTAGAATTCAAAGCTACCAATCAATCAGTAGCCAAAGTAGCAATTGATCGGTAGAAGAAGTTGTACTATCAAGATGGCAATCGATTGGTTGGGTACTTCTCGAGCATAAAACGTTTTGACTTGTTTCAAACTTATAGTGACCGATTGGTAGCTCTCACATCGATTGATCGGTAAGTCTTAGAGCACGAACAGAATGTTTCAAACTCTTACGTTTTGTAGCCATTCTTACTAAAACCAACTCCCACATAATTCTAACATTGTTCTCAGCTCGTACACAAACCAAAAACAATTTATTACCACATTTTAATCAATGGATCAAACTTATCATAAAAACTTGAATCTTAAAAGGGTTGGAGGGATAGAATTAGGATGTCAATTAATATGATTAGACCATAGTCTAATGAATGTTAGGAGTAAGAAGTGAAGCTATAATAGATTCAGTTGAGTTACTCATTTCAGGTACGAGGTTACATACTTGTTGTATGTATTTGCTAGGTTAATTATTAAATGAATATAATTATATTCGACCTTAAATACTTAATGTGTCGAGTATGCGTAGCTAGGCCTAAGGGACTAGGGGTATTAGTAATCTTAGGGTGGCACTTGGGGATTAGTAAGTGGTGCCATCTTGAGTGGAGTTACTTATCAAGTTGATTTAGTTAGATTTTAGGTTGATTAATGGCTCTAGGGTGTTAATTATATGGTATACAATAGTTGTGTAATCTGGGGTCATGAGTTACCTTAAGCTTTGGAGTACTAAAGCTGCGATGCTTGTCAAACTTAAACCAATGATAATAACTGGCTTTATGATGTATGATTGCATTTTTATGTGAAATGGATTATGCTTACTCACGCGTGTGTAATTGCATAACTCTCGAACTTAGGAACCTTGTTTTTTAGATGTAGGTAATACGGGAGATCGAGATTATTATGACGACCTAGGGTATAACTTGGTGTACAATGTAGAGGATAATGATTATACTTACTATGAAGAATAGTAGGAGGGTTGTTAATTATATAGTGTGAGGTGTATGTTGTGGTTGTACTGAAGATGTAGACTTTTTATGTTGACTACAGTTTATGTATTTATGGTGTTCTATAATAGGAGCTAGTGAGACTCCATTAATGGTTATTATATTGTATGGATTATAGGAGCATGACAGACTCCTTAGATCATAGTGTGGTTTGTTGATGTTGTAAGGCGAGACTTATAAAGCCACCTATATTGTAACTTGGAGTTTTCTTCATATTAGTATGGTTGTGGGTTGTTTATTAAATGTACTTGAAGATATTAATAGGTTTTAAGCTTTTACGTGTCAGTATCTCAGTATTGACATGTGATGAGCTATAGCAACTTGGGTTCCTGAGCGTTATTATATGCCTAATAGGTGTTTCACTTAATGTTTAGTGTATGTTTCACCGGTTCTCATGACTCTCATAAAAAATAATTAATTCTTTTGTTGAAATTTTTGGCAGACTTAAAGCTCAAGTGAAGATTATGTTGATCCTACCACATTTCACTTTATTTAAGTTTGAATGTTGATGGTTCATAGGCTCCAAATGAACCAGATGAAGGATTATAGGGATGTTGTTCGCAAAGGTAAAGTGTTGATGGGGCTTTGCACAACGAGTGCATAGGCTTAATTTGGCCCACAAACAAGGATAGTAAGATTTTATTTTTGAATCTGATGCAACAAATGTTATCAAGTCCATTAAGAACAGGGAGTCTCACGTAGCCTATGTAAGAAACCTTTATTAAAGTAAATAAAACCATATCTAAAAGCTTTTATTAATGCTTCTTTTGTAAATATTACTAATTTTATGCATTTTTTAAAATTTAGTAATTTTTATTATTTTATTTGAGAACATAATTGTAAAGTATAGTTTAAAAGTAATTTTTTTCCCCTTAAATATTTAGGAGTTCTAAGTTCATAATTTTAAAGATAAAAAGACCATGCGAACATAAAGTAGATATGAAAAGATTTATTTACATTTTATCCACAAACTATAGTTACATATATATATTATTAAAGTGTTTAGAATCTTAAGCAAACATCGAAATAACATATTAATTGTTTTTACTTATTTAACTTTTTAAATAAAATTTTCATTATTAATAAATAATTTTTTTAATACATTTGATCATAGATATAAGATAATTGGAAGATTCTACGATCCCGTCCAATAATATGACAAGACCGGTCCTACTCTTCATCCCACCCTCCATTTCCATCTTTTTAAATCTAAACCGTTGAATTCACAATTTTTTCAATAGTTTAGATTCCCACTACTCCCTCTCTCTCTCTCTCCACTTTAACATTCCCACTACTTCTTATTTCTCTCTCCATCACTCCATTTCTCTCTCTTCCTTATTTATTATTATCTTTTATCAACATTATAATATATTGAATTATATTGTATAACTTTATTCGTTTTATACATACGCAACACGGGCGCGTCATTCACTAGTGTATATATATATATACTAGTCGACAATGCATCTGCTTTGTGTGTGCACAAAATAAATAAAGTTATACTATACAATCAAATATATTATAATATTAATATAAGATATTAATAATTGAGGAAGATAAAGAGATGTAGGGTTATACGGAGAGAAATAGGGTAGTGAGAGAGAGAGAGATGTGGAGTGTAGTTAATAATAGAAAGTGGGGAAAAAAGTGGGAGAGAAATAGATAAGAAGAGAAAAAAATGATTAAGTAAGCAAATTTATCTGTTCTTTATAATTTTAATAATTTATTTTATTGTTAGTTTTTTATTAAATAATATTAAATAGAGGTTAAACATATTATTTTAAGGGTTATGATTATTTAAACCTCAAAAGACTTTAATAATATAGATATATAATATTGACAATTAAGACAATTCTAAGATACATCGAATAAGCATGATTTTAGTACTATTGAATTGACCAATTGAAAAAATATAAAGAAATAAATAATGTGACATGATAAGCATTAATGGCGTAGTCCTCGAGATTAATGTATAACAGGCCTCATCGCCTCACTTTGCATTGACAACTATAATAAATAGCAAAATCATTGTGGGAGAATACTTTATGCTGCAACAAATTTGGAGAGTACAGAAACAAAATCCTACACTCAGTGTCCTATGGGCTACACCACATAGGTTACCCTTACCTATACCTGTTTGTAGAGTGTGGTGAGCATTGTAGACAAAAATGATGATGATGATGATGATGATGAAGAAGAGGATTAAAAAGAAGAAAAATAATAATAAATAAATAAGGTTAATTATATTAAGATCCTATTAATTGGTGTTTTCAAAGAAGTATATCGTCATTTTAATTTTGATGGAAGGCCATATTTTCACTAAAAAATAAAGTTTTTCTTTATTTCATTTTTTTCCCTTTACATAGGGGTACGTTATTCCTTGATCCTCATTGGTGGTTAATTATTTGCAAAATTAAGAAAAATGGGCTAAGAGGGGTATTGGGGATACAAAAGAGCCACTCTAAATGTGTGAGATAGATAGGTCATGATATAAATATATATATATATATATATATATTGAGAGCATGTAAGTGAAAGACGAGAGAGTTAGAGTGCACTTTACCATTGGCCTTTGTCCCCTATGTATAGATGATAAGGGTGAATCACTCTTATGAGATAGTTGAACTATTTGGACCAAGTCTTGGTTTTGTAGAAATGGGGTTAGTTGGCAGATGCTAAATTCAATAACCATCGAACTGTTTGCACCTTTATCTTTATTAGAAAGTTTAAATGCACAGGTTAAACTAAGCTAACTTGGGCCTAGGGATTAAGTTCTCAAGATCTTCATTCAAACCTATTTCAAGCTCCTGTGAGGATTAGCATGTGACTCGTTGAACCTTGACTGAGCTTGTAGAGGTCATTTAAAGCTCTTGCTTAGTTTGTATAAAGTGATATAACGCATAAACCTAAAGTAGTCAAACCAGGCTAAAATAGTTTAGGCGATATCTTAATGAGGTTAGCCTAAGTTTGGGAGCCCTTATCCGAAGTAACCTATCGGCTATCGATAAAATGAATTTTACAATATATTATATCTTTTATAGTGGCCAAAATCACTTGTTTGGCATAATTAACCATTACATTATAAATTTCAAATTCCTTTACTAATTTTTCATCTACATATGCATAAGGGTTACTCATAAGCAAAACTATAGTATAAAAGTGAATTGTGTTATCTCCAAACCTATGTTCCAAGTTTTGGTTGGTTTGATTATAAAACTAAAAATGAGATTAGATGTATAGTTCTACATCTTGTTGAAAGAGATACTCAACAACATAAGTTTAAAATTTGTGGTTATAAATACTTCAAATGATATGGATTGAGTTCAAATTTCTCTTATTTCAACTGTTATAATATGTATAGTAGTTGAAAATAATATATAGATAATAGACCAAGTACATGTAATGTCTTAAGTTACTATCACTAAACTAAAAATGAAAATCTAAGCCATGGATGTTAGTGGCTAGATATTAAAAACTTTCGCTAGACATGGCTAACTTTAGAACATATCACATAATTTGCATTTTTTTAGCCCCTCTTATACACGAATGAGTGTAAGTAATCTATTTTATTGTAAGATCTTAACATATAATTCATGAAGCAACAAGAATATAGTAATGAGTGAGATAAAATATTCATCACTCCTACAAGTTCAAGGACTTGACATCCCTAATTGCTAAATGAGATAATGACTCTAAAATCTACAGCTATGGTTGTCAAGGTTACCTTATTATTTGAATTTCAGCCTAGTCATCTTGATAATTGAGTAAGCATAATAGTAATGCATAATGCACTAGGCTAATGAACCTTTAGTATGATGATGAGATTAATTTGCATAAAAGTCATCTCATATGTGTTACATGGTTTAGTAAGTAGTAACCATATTGAATCGACTAATAATTGTTATTAGTCAATTATTTTGTTCTATGTTTACAATATTGCATTTGTATATAGAATAAATTGAGCTAAATGTAATAGCACGCTAAAAAAGGAGTTGTAAATTAGACTAGAAATTGAAGTTGATTTTGAATAAAATAAGTAACTACTTTAGAGCTATCATGGTTGGAATATCTATGTAATGATGAGATCATGGGTTCAAAAATGGGAAGAGGACCAAGTTGACAATAAGAGAAAAATAAAAAAAATTGATTCGATCAGGGCTAAACTAATCGAAGTAGGGTCATCTAGAGGAATCACACCAAGATTGAGAGAAAAGTAGACCTTAGATGTTCATGAAATGTCTACTTATTTGTATTAGAACCTAATTATTTAGTAAAATAGCGCATAGCTACAAAACAATCATTTTATAGAGAGAGGGATGTGACCTAAGTTTTCTATTCTTATCTTGTTTCCAAGAGGTCAGCCAATACTCATATACATGAACAATTAGCTTGCTATTAGATTATGTACATTCTTGATCAAAAACACGTAAGGATATATTAGATTGTTTATGAACCAGAGAAAGACTACATGCATGTCAAGTTGTAGATGTAAAGGGTATTTTTATAAGTTACATAATCTTATCTGAATAGGAATATGTGAGATTTGTCTCATGTGCTCTCAAAACCTTTAAGTCCATATTTTTATTACCTTCAAAAACAATTTTCCTAGATGGAGTAAGCAAAATGTTTGACGAATACTATACTGCACATACATAAGAATGCTTAACCAATTAAATACGTGCATTCCATATTAACTAAATGCAATAAACAAATTTATTAAAATATGTATTTAGGTTAATCATACAATACAACATTGAGGTTTAGACCAACCCATGTTTCACTTTATAATGTGTAGCCCAACATTTGACAAAAATATGACTTGACCCATGGACTTATCATATGCAAAAGGTTTGTAAGGGCTCAATCTATTATCACTTTAGCATACTAAGGTTATCAACTAAAAACATGTCATTAGGAAATTGGTCCATTTGCAATGTTTTAATTAGAGTCTTACTCCATCAATTAGCAGTTGTAACTTCTTTTCAACTCAACTAACTTGTATTAGACATGACGACCTCATATCATTAACTCACTAAGTGATTACATTGATCACTAAGTGATTACATTGATCTTAATGCTTGATCTAACCACATCATCCAAGAATTATAGGATGACTACCCCCTTGTCAATGCTACCATTGGCAAATTTGAATGACTGTACAAAAAGAAATATATACAATTTCAATAGTATATCTTAATCCATTTTCCACAAACTTATACAAACAAACATAAGAAACAAACAATATAATGCTTACATTCGTTGTTTCTAAAAAGCTAATTTTTTTATTTATTATGCTTAAAATATCCTATTAAGAGTAAAAGTAAAATATAACATACTGAATTCATTTTTAAGTTATACCCTTTTTTATTTATTAGTTTCTCTTAATCATTCGTTAGTTTTGATGAAAACTTTCTTGAATTATGCATATTCTAACATAGTTAATCAAGCGAAGAATCATACTCAAGGCTGGGGCAGTTGACCTAATCCTATTCTTCATAAGAACATCTACTTTGATGCCTCGTCATAGGATAGATTGAGCCACGTCCCAATCTTCTCCATTCTATGCTATATCTCTCACTTCCTTCTTTCCTTTACTTTTACTCACTAGCACACTCCTTGCTACTTTCATGCATGATTGCTCTAAATGTACTTATGACTTTTCCTTTGAATCCCTTTTGCCTTCCTTCCTTATTGATAGTCTACACTAAGGATGGACAAGGGTAGCCGTATCAGTAGTGGGTTCAAGCTTGTTGAAATCTTGAAAATGAAGATGGATTGCACAAATAAAAGGAGAAGACAAGCAAAATCCTACGAATGATTCCAAGGATGTGACGCATCAAGGAACTTCCGTAGACTTACAAACTAGCTCGATACGATGCATGAGTGGCTTGTTGAGATCACTCACCACCTAACCTTACTCAAGGGATAGGACAAGAGTTAAAGGGAAGTAAGCACGTGATAAGAGTAAATTACTCTACACTTTTGAAACATATTTATGCATAAATTGTTCACAATTGTGTTCATTTTCTAAAGTTCCTAGTACTTAATTGTGTAATATATCAATTTCAGATGATTCAAGAACAAAGAGATTAAGTTTACATAAAAATAATGCAATCTAAAGCAATCACGGCATGAGGAGAAGAAAATCTTAAAGGAAAACTAAGATACACTCAACCGCGAGCATGATAATGAAAGATTGGAACGATCAGCATTGATTACGCCTTTCATCACGAGCGTGATTAAGGAAGTTCTTATGATTCCCCTGCTAGTCACGCTCGTGATTATATATCAGGAGGGTGATCACTCCTTCAATCACTGCATGATGAGATAAAATGTTTTTGACAAGAAGTTCACGTACATGGGCATGGCCGTGATTATTGTAGATTTGTGTTATTTGAGACTATCACACCTTAAGTCATGTGCATGATGGGAGTAGACATGATTGTTCTTTTTTAACTTTTTCATACGAACCAATAGGTGGAATAGGTCTTAACACCAAGGAGTGTCTTGAAGTAGTATATTTTGAGCCATTTGACGAGAAAAATATAAATTTACTACAATTTTCAGATGAAGAGAGATAGATATCGTAATTAACATCATTAAGAGGATCTCATCATATCATATCACATCACATCACCAACCCATAATACACCTATTCATCTGCCTTGTACCATTTTTGTGTTTTGTTTAATTGTTCTTCATGACAATAATTAGTGTAAATCGTATTCTTCCTGGAATTACTCGAGAGATCTGATGGGACTTTATTGTTCATGTATTCGTGAGATTTCTATAATGGAATAAAAAGGGGTTTTTACTTTTTACTTATTCCATGTTTTATTTTTGTTTAATTATGATTCTTATTAATGTATGTTATTGTTTTATCATGCTTGAATAGTACGTTAGGACTTGGTACATCTACTTAGTATGATTGAGTGCCTGGAATAGTAGTTTCCTAATATTGTTATTCCTAATGAGTTGAACTTAATTAATTTAAGTACGGTGTAGTGCATGACATTGACTTAAGCCAAATTTCAATAGAATATGTTGAGAGATGATTCTATTGAATAGATCTAATTCATTGGAACACCTTATTCCTGATAGTAGAGATATTATTTGGAAAGTTGTTGCATTCTTAGGGAAATCGATAAATTATCATAACATTAATGCAATCCAAGTTAGCTGTTAATTTAGAAGAGATTTTAATAAACATAATTAGAATTAGAAGTAAGTAATTATGAGAAGAATGCTTGCATACCAGTAATTTCTCGTAGATAATAAGTATTAGGACAAAAAGAAGTATATTAGTAGTATCATATTAATTAATGAAGCAAGTTTGTATGTTAATCATTGTAGTGTTAATAGTTTTTGTGGCATTTGTGTTAAATAAAAGTTGTTGTGGATTAGTGTAGTTTAGCTAGTAACTTAGATATTTTAATCTTTTCATCACTTGAAAATTTGGTTGTTAGATCATAAGAAGATTTATTAGTACTAGTGCTTGTATCTGTTCCCAATGGAGACAACCCTATACTCATTTGTGCTATAAAATGATAGGTACACTTGCTTGTTGAATTGAGTTAAGGATAAAATATAGGTTTACGAATTGTAAAACTTAGAAACTCTATTTAAAGGCGATTAGCATGGTAGCTGAGAATGAAGAATGCAATATATTCTGATAAAGGTTAATTTTGATGTTGTTGCTACAAAATACAAGGATATTTGTATCCGACATATTAGCGCAACCTACTACAATAGAAAAGATTAAAAGGCTATTGTCCAAAAGAAGTAATGTACAAGAAATATAAAAGCGTATGAATGAAAAATTGAGAAAAAAAAAAGATTGGTATAGCAAATTCCATCACGTGATCATTCAATTATGTGGCTGGTAGTTAGTAGCAATGCTTTTGGTAGAATAAACAAAATTATATACTTAGTCTAGCTATTGTTAAGCTAAGATGACAAGCTGAGTTGAAATTCTTCCAAGATGAGTTCAGCTCGTGCATGATTTAGGTAGCTTGGAAGCAATTTGGGCGAGTTGAGGGTCGGATGAGCCAAGCTGTCGTCTGAGTGCTCCTTAGGTTAACTTTCAAAGATAATTGATAAGTACAGGAGAGTTTGGCTCGAATACTATAGTAAGTCGATAGTTTGGAGCAGTTCAAACTCTTTAGGTGCAAGTTAGAATGAGAGAATACCCATAACCATGTTCTCAATCCCTCAAGCTCAAGCTTAGGTCAAAGGTCCAGTGGCTCGATTCTTATCATCCCTTCTAGGTTGATTAGGATTTGGGATCAAATCCATTTGGTCCTTGCTCTATTTTTCTTTTGGTAGGTAGGGGTTAAGGTTAGCACTGTTAAATACGTCAAATACTCTGAATTCTTCTAATAGCTCTAATTGGTATGCATTGTTATTTATCTTTTGGAGTATCCTGAAGGGTCCTTTAGCTAAGCGTATAATTTGCTCTTCCTTTTGTTAGGAAATCTCTCTTTGCTTAAGTGCAGCCATACTTGATCGTTGGGTTGGAATTGCTTAGTTTTCCTTCCTTTGCCTTTCTCCTTCAGTTTTATGGTAGCTTGGTCAATGTGCTGAATAACATGCTGGTATATTTGTTGGAGGGACTGAGCTCTGGTTCTCACTTATGGGTCTTCTAAATCAAATGTTAACGTTAGGGTGTGATTAAAAGGTAGCTTGGGGTTGAAACTGTAGATGACCTTGAAGGGTATATGCCCAGTGGTGGCATCTATTGTCTTGTTATAAGCAAATTCTACCATAGGCAGGCATATATCCCAGTTGGCTAAGTTCTTTACCATTGCAGCTCAGAGCAATGATCCCAAGGTACGGTTAATGACCTTTGTCTGACCGTCATTTTGGGGATGGTAAGAAGTACTGAACAATAGTTTGGTTCCTAATCAACCCCAAAGAGTTCGCCAAAAGTGGCTCAAGAATTTTGGGTTGCGATCTAACACCACACTCTTCAGCATTCCATGCAAGCGAACAATTTCCTGCAAAAACAAAAAAGAAATAATTGAAGTGTCGTTAGTCATAGTGCAAGGCACATAGTGTGCCATCTTACTGAACCTGTCCATGATGACCATTACTGAATCTTTACCTTAGGCAGTTTGAGCTAAACTGAGGGCAAAGTTCATGCTCAGATCAACAGGCATCACTCTCCCTTGTTCTGCTAAGCTTTTTGCCTTCTTGCAAGTCACACAACTCTCAACTGCTTGATGTACATCTCACCTCATCTTAGGATAATAGAACTTCGCATTCAATAGCTCAAATGTCATTTTCTCTCTAAAGTGCCTAGAAAGTCCTCCGCTATGATTTTTTCTTACTAGCAGCTCTCTCATAAAATAGGTTGGCACACACCGCTTGCCATGTCGGAATCGATATTCGTCCTCTACATGATATTTCTCCATCATCCTCCCTTCTCCACAACATCCATATATGGGACCAAAATAAGGGTCATGGGAATACTATTCCGTAATGCTCGCAAACCCTTAGAGTCTAGTTTGCAACTCAATTAAAAATTTATGTCTCCTTGATAAGGCGTTAGCTACCACATTGGCCTTGCCTTGCTTGTACTTGATGAAAAAAATTAAATCCTCCTAAAAACTCCACCTATTGAGCTTGGTGTTTAGAGAGCTTAGATTGGCTCTGGAGATTGTGTTGCCAAAGATGAAGAGCTAGGATCAATGCTCAAAGTTCTTTATCATATATGGAGTAGTTTAGTTGTGCTCCTCTAAGCTTCTCACCATGATAGGCAATAGGTTGACCTTCTTGCATCAACACAACTCTGATGGGTTCTTATAGCCAATGGGTTCTTATAAGAACCCATCTCCAACTAATACTTTGAAGTCTCTTTGCCTCTATGGCTTGAAGTCCTGTCTAATTCATCATTTACTTGAGGATAAGATAACTTATCCCCTCAATTTACTATAAGCTGAATGAGAGTAGATAGACAAACACAATATAAGCAATATCACATCATAGCTATACAGTAAGTTATTAGTTTAATCATAATATTCTTTAATCCAGCCAAGCAATGCAAATATAACAAGTGCATACTTACTCATGTACGTGGCATGCATCAATACTGATATCCTAGCACAGCCTAGCATTCATCTGATTGGTCAACTTTAACAAGGCATTTAGACACAAATTAAAGTTCAAGAACCTAGCAGTGCAACAATGAGTTGCTGAAACCCAACCTAGCAGAAACCATGTAATGTGGTTAAAGATGCAATTTTATATGCTTACAAACATAGCTTTTATAAACCAAGTTGTTTTACTTTATAAACCTAGCTTTTAGAAGTCAAATTATTTGCTTCTTAAAAACCAGCTTTTCATTCACAAAATCCAGCCTAGTAAAATCTCTACTCCAGAAAACTTAACCCATAGGTCCTTTTCGTGTCATGCATGAATGCATCAAGTAATTGATATATGAAAATATAGGTAAGCGTAGCTATCGTTTTAGTAATATAGTTTAAAGAATAGATGTCATCCCACATAAACTATGAGTACTAATACTAACTAATTCTCTATTATCTAACTGGCAAAATTAAATTTAAGAGCTTAAACAGTTTAAACTAAATTTGCAGTAGTTAATAAATCTAACAACTAATCAAGAAACTAAACAAGAAAGCAATGGATTTAAGATTTAATTCAAGACTTGATAGAGTACCTAGATCTTGCTTCTCTTAAACTTATACATGTAACTTTTATTAAAGATAATCTAATTAAATAATTAATTTTCTTAGATTGGGAGAATTCTCTATTAAGGCTAATAACTTTCTTAAGTCTATTAACCATAATCTTTAGATCACCTATTAGAATATTTTCTCAATTATATAACCTAAGATCACATTAAAGCACAATGAATTTCCTTAAAGATAATGTTAAATATCCGGAAGAATTTTGCAATTTTTCTCTAAACTTATAAGAACCCTCATCAATTATGCCTAAATCTAATCATATAAGAAACCTCTCGATTCTCTTGCATAATATTTGATTTTTAGATTAACACCGATGAAAATATTAATCTACAGCACTCAAGTACGCATAATTGAATAAAAAAAACTAAAGATCTTCATTAGATCTAATAAAAACCAATGTCATATTATAGATCTGGGTTTCATAAGACCTAGATACAAAAAATCTACTTGTTACTCATGATAAAATAACAATCTTTAACAAGATCAAAAAGAAAAATAGAAGAAAAATCCATGAAAGCGATAAAAAGTGTCTTAAATCTTGAATTCTTGAAGCACTTTGCTCTCCTGGGTGTTTAGCTCTTAAAGTCTCTCAAAAATTCATGCAAAAGATTCTAGCAAAAATCCCTAAAGAAGCCTTAAGTAAGAAAAGTGAAATTAAGATGCCATAGCCGACGACTTGACTTAGTGACAAGACCATGTCACTTGGTTGTGTCATTTCAATATAATATATCAAATCTCCTTTGAATCTTTTTCATATCTTCATCAAATCTGGCAGTGACATGACCTGGGACATGGTTATGTCTTTTGGGTCATGTCCTTCACTGATCACGTACATTTTTGCTTTAAAATTCCATCGGAAACAATATAGTCGTGTCATTCGATCATATTAATTTTCAAAACTTCATAACTTCCTCATTTTAGCTCCAAATTGAGCGAAACTTGTTACTAATTTCTTTTTTTCTTTCATAAATAGTTCCAAAACCTAGAAAACAAGATTTTAGTTAATTAAGTATCATTTTCTCAAAATAAACTCAAAATTTAAGTGAGAATCATTAAAAGTCACTTTATAAAATATAAGCAATTAGGAGCTTATCAATCATATACTAAGAAATACCCAGCAAATTCAAGTAGGCTTACTCGTTATTTAATAACCCAACCTCATTTCTAAGACCTTGGTATTGGGTTCACCTAATTAAACACTTTAGGAGGTAAGGCTAACACCTATCTTCTCATCTAGGCTAGTACATGTCTTAGTAAACGTAGAACATATTTTAGCTAACATAGATTATATAAAAAGAAGCATTACACAACTTGTTAAGCAACATACTTAAAACTTGCAACCAAGATCAACCAAGCCAAAACAGTAAAAGAGCATACAAAGTAAGAAGTAGACATAAGCCTGCTTGAGGTACACAAATATCTACTTACCTAAACTTGTCGATTGTTCCAATGCTACACATCAACATAGGGTTCTTCTTCAACTATTTCACTTAATAAGGATATGTTGCAGTAGAGTGAACTATAGGTCATAGACATATATTCCAGCTTATTATTAACTTACTTATACTTAGGGTTTAAGACTTTAGATCACTCTTTAAGAAAGTGTTTGACTGAAACTTCCTCTTATTCTGTCTCTAATTTATCCTTTGAATTATCCTCTAAATCAAGCTTATTCCAAACTTTCCAAACGAATACTATTTGACATATATCCTCAATCCTAACTAATTAAGAGTCTTAGGTAATTCATTTGGCTTAGTCTCTAAACCTAACTTATACAAAGGCCACTAAGCATACCCTCTGATTCTTCCTTTAACTTGGCCAAATTACTATATTTACTTATAAAATTCTCATTTCCTTCTTTAGTTTGGGTTAATATTAGTAATGAATATAATGAAGTACTTACCTCACACTTTAATTATACAATTAGTATATCCTACTAATTAACTATATAAGCCATTATATAGGCATATAATAGAAAATTTCATAATAAATAGTATACATATTTGCTTAATTCCTCAAAAAATACTATAAACTCATAAAAATGCATAGTTTAAGAACTAATAGTTGCAAATCTTAAAGATGGCCATCATATATATTTTCCAAAATATCAAATTTAGGTGTCATTTTGCTAAAAAATAGCTTAAATTAGGTAAATAATCAACTAAAATTATAAGATTTGAACTAAATACTTATTTAATCATAACAAAGCTCTAGAAGTCATTATAAATCAAATTTATTAAGAAATTTAATTAAAAACCCATTATTTCTCTAATGTGAAAAACATGGCATATTTAACAAAATAATTTTAATAAATATTAATGTTGAGTTTATCAAAAATTCTTTTTATGTTAATTAAATAGGGAAAAGTATAAAAAAGTTCCTAACATTTGACCTTTTTTTTTTTAATTCAGTCCTTAACTTTTCATTTATTACATTTTAGTCCTAACCTTTTTAAGTTTTGTCAAATTAGTCCCACTATTACTTCTATTACCTTTTTCGTCCTTTTGATTTGACATGGCATTTTGTGACAATTTTCTTAAGAAGTGTGGAGTCGAGCCAAGTCAGCATCCATGTCACCAAGTACATACCCATACACTCGAAGATCCACCTACAGTATTACACCAAACCATTTATGAGGGTTAAAATAACATATCCCCATTAGAAAACCTTGAATCAAAAAATTTATATCCCTCATGAAAACCTTAACCCTAATCATCACTTTGAGTTTGTAAGGTGAAACCATACTCCTAAAATCAACATCCTCTCTTTATCTTTACAACAAATCACTGGAAAAAATGTCCAAATCTACAAGAAGGAGTTGAGGAAATTAATGGAGAAAGGAATATGTAGAGGAGAGTTCAAATATTGTAGATAATTCCCAAATGTTAGGGCCCATGTGTGGCATGAAATGTTATTGTGGAATTCTGGCTCATATCTCGACTTCATCGATGCGGAGGAATCCAGGTAGAAGGTTCTTGACTTGTCCAATGTGGAAAGAGAGAGGATGTAACCTCCATAAGTGGATTGATGCGAAATTCTTTGAATATGTAGAGGAAATTATTCTGGGTTTGCTTGATGGTGATGATATTTCAGTGTTGGAAGAATTGAAGTATGAAGTAATAATTTTTAATGAAAAATTAGAAGTTGAGAAGAAATCTTAGATGTACCTTAAGTAGGCACTCTAAATTACATGGTTTATTGTAGGCACTATAATGATATTTCTTTGGTTTATTGTACTTGCTTAGGGCATATGGTATTGTTGAATTTGTGGTTGGGTATTTTGAATGGGTTATGTAAGAGAGTATGTATTAGGTATATTATTGAGTGAAGGGTACCTCAATGTAATCGGGTTATGTTTTGGAAATAAAAGAATATGTCGCTTTTGTTATTTTTGTGTTCTAAACCCTATTATTATGCACAATTTGATCTTATAATTGTTGCTTATGCTTCTCATCCCATAAATGGTTGTCTGATATATTTCAATACCAGCCTTCACAGGGATAAACTTCAATTATAAAATAAAAAGTACATAAATCACAATTATAAGGTAGTTTACAGTAGTGGTTTTCAATGGCTTTTTTTTTTTATGATAATTTGCTCGCTACGGCATCCAAACTTCATTAAAATCACAATTAACTTTATCAAGTACAGTTCTTAATATAGGTTTGCTAGTTTATATCTTCTATAAATTTTTAAATATAAATAAACTTATTTAAAGTTTACTCTTGATATAATAAATGAGAGAACTACTTTTCATGTTAGATGCTTTTGTAACAGACTTTATCTTCTTTAAGTATCGCTCTTTACTGTAGCAAGCATTAACGTATTCAACTGGATCATGCTGCCTATTTAAGATTACAAACAGCACATGTGTGCATGGAATACCACTCAACTGCCATGCCCTACAAGAGTACCCTCTTTCATCTAACAACACATTGTATTTGATGTCATCTAGCAAAATCTCATCTCCTTCGTTTCCATTCCAGATGATCTGATAGTACTGGAATGATATCTTATTGTTCTCAATCTTCTTAACAATACGTGGTCTTATATTCTTTGTCCATTTTGAGGTACTATCTCTATTTCTTTGCATGCACTTAACAATCCATTTACGTACCCCCTCCAACAGAGATATTATAGTCAATGTTCTCTCCATGATAATCGTTCCATTGAATGCCTTGCATAGATTATTGTCCATGATGTTACACTTGATATCTTGCCTAAAGAAATTCCTACACCAATGGGCCAACTCTGTTTTCATCAAGCAATCATAACCATCCAGGGACGTAGCCTTCAACTCTTCCATGGAAGTAGTTGTGTCGATTGTATTAGTTTTTTTCGGTATCTTCCAAAATTGACTCTGAAAACCTTTCCCCTTAATCTTCTTTGACCAATTAGCATAAATATGTCAAGCATACATTTGGCGCTCCACTTCGCCAAGCACTTCTTAACAACATTGACCAAACCCTTCCATTTAATTAGGAGACAATGTATAAGTGTAATTCAACATGTCCAAATAATTGATAATCGAACTTTGCAATGATCGGTAACTAAAAAACATGAAATACTGGAAGATAATAGGGTGTACCTTTTGTTGATCGCTAATAATTGTCCATCTAAGACCATACCCCATTCCTAAGTCACTAGTCACTGGCCAATAATTTGTATAACCATACCCACATATCTTCATTCTTAACCTTTACAACAGCCCATGCGATCGAGAATATTTGGTTGCTGGCATCCCTGCTAACAATAGACAGCAACTCTCCCTTGTAAATGGTCTTAAAAAAGCAACCATCTAAGCCCACAACTCTCCGACAACCTGTTAGGAAACCTCTCTTACATGTTTCCATACAAACATAAGGTTAATTTAATTGGGAGGGGGCATTTAGGTTGGACTTATAAACATTTAATTTGACTATAGTATCGGGATTTGTCTTATGCAGCTTATAAGCATAATCCCATAATCTCCTGTATTCCTCTATGTATTTACCATTGAACTTATCCAATACCCTTCGCTTAGCTCTTTTCACTTTTGCAATGTGCACATCCACCCCAATCTCATTCTTTATCATTTCTTTCAATTCAATAGTCTTAGCAGTGAGCATTGACCTAATAGTTCCACCAAAATGTTTAGCCAGCCACTTGCTATTTACCATTTTGTTCTTGATAGGAATTAACTTCTTGGACTAGTCACAATAGTCGAATTAGAGGATTACAAAGACTCACACAAAGAATACTAGCTCAAAACCTCATTTAAGTTGAGGATTCCTATCCCGACCTCAATCTTTTACACTTCTACTAACTTGAGTGCCGAGCTCTTGTAAGGATTGATACAGTTTTTGAGTTGCCGAGCAAATGTGACGACCTTCTAAGCAATTACACCTATTATCAAGCTCATACCATCATCCAGGCAGCTTTTGAGCTAATCGATATCAAACCTCTGTTCGAGTTAGGCTGCCGATATACTCGACCTGGAGAGAACTAGAATATCCTTTAGTGCCTAAGCTCTGAGCTGAACTAAACCAAGTCATTTCTGACTATTGACTTTCTTTTGACCCCTTCTAAGCAAGATTCTACAACTACCAAACAGCCTGAAAATTCATTTTAGCTTAGCCAACCGCACTACAAACCCCATTTGCCTCTTGACACATGTCTTTTGGCATAACATTCTAGAAGGATTTTTTACTTTTTTGAATAGAATATTTTTTATCCTTTCTACCCTTTTTAGCGTGACTTATATATCCCATTTATAAATTTCCCTTTTTTGTCTTTTCCATGTATGTATTGTAACCCTAGTGGGGCAAGTATATAAACCTCATTTGCTTGTATCTAGACATCATCACTCTTTGTTATTGATACATAAATTACTTTTTTTAGAGCACTTAGCTGTGTCTTCTCTCTTATCTTTCAACTCTTATTTAACTCATTTAGCAAGAGTTAATGGTGAGCGGCCTTAATACATTTGTGTATCATATCGAGTGTTAAGATTAGGCCGAATGAGATCTGCTAGTATGTCATATTCAGTTGGTAGCCATTCAGATTTGCTAAACCCCTTTTCATTTTATATTCTACTCGTTTTGGTGTGGCCTTTGTGTGTACAACCCTAGAGACTTGTCAGCTTTAAAAGGTAATTCCACAAGTATGTTGGTCAATCAAAGTGTGATTTCTTCCTTCTTAATACATGAAATAAGCTAAGGACAACCACCCTCTCCAAAGCATGTAGCCCTTACTACTGATATATTAGATTTTGTAATATTGATATCTTTTTTCTCATTCACCCCATATTGCGCTAAGGTTGCTTTGAACTGGTGAAGTGACTTAAAAATCATCCTAATACAGCAAATTGGTTTGCTAGTGCCTTCTTTGTAGATGGGATATGTGCTCTTTTTTGTAACCATCCTCTTAAGGTCATTGTTATTTTCCCTACCCAACTACTCATAATTGTAATCTTCTTATAAATTCAAATACTTAGGTTTGAAAAAATTATTATCTTTTGCATTTCCATAACCATCACAGCTTGCATCATCGTTACGACTTGCCAAACCTTCCTTAACATTAGATCCTTACTTGCCAACCCATCGTAGTTCCTCCTAACTTCCATAAGCTCTTCGTCATCATTATCACTAAGGAAATCATAGTCATCCAATTGACCAACATCATCAACAGATCTTGAACCCTACACTTCAGAATCCCCAAACATAACATCGCTAACATTCACTTCTTCAAAGAAGTTAGCTTCACCCACTTGTTGCAATTCAATATATAGCTCCACATCCCTATATGCTAGAATTTTGTATATATAGTCTTTGAAAACCAGATCAAATGTTAACTCCAAAAAACCACCATTTAGAACATTGCCTAATCTACAATAAAATGAAAAGTCGGTGGTCCCAAGTCCTAAGTACATAGCTATTTGTCTCATTGTGTCAATTATATTGAAATGTCCAACATCTACACTAATAATATATAAATGTCCTTCCTCATAGTGTTGAGTTGGAACTTTGACCAACCTACCACCATAAAAAACCCTTACCTCATAAATGCATCTGTCATCATCCATTCCTATACATAACCAAAGAGAAAAAATATACAAAAAATATATTAGTTACTGTCACTATAGACCTACTAGCTTTAAAAAGGACAAAGCATTTTTTCTTTTATAAAGTATACAAATACAGTAATTAGGGTTTGGGTTTTCAATCAAAAGCATACCAGATAAAAACACTTAAGGGCTTACACTTTAAAAAAGAAAAGAAGTTCTTCCATACACCAATAACAGAACAAGTAGGTCTTCTTTGTAGGAATCAATCAAACAATTTCTATCGAGGCTTGTGACTAAGGTTTGTAATAGGAATCATACTACGAGACCTTGACCCGAGCTCGAGTATAAGGGCTCAAGAACTTAGTGAGGTATGTTCTCCTTCACCAATCTGTAAGGGATGACTTTGATCTACTTTAACTTACTAACCTGTTACCATAGCCAAGTTAAACTCTTCTATGCCTGACACTTCTCTTTGGATTCCGACCTAAGGAGCGTCAAACCAATAGCTCGGCTTATCCATTCAACCATTAAGCCAACTTGATTTTGAGCTGCCTAAAGCATGCCCAAGTTGAATTCACCTTAAAAGAATCTTTAGCTTTGCTCAACATCTTAACTTGGCAATAGCCATACTGATCATGCAATTTTGTCTGTTTTGCTAGAAGAGCTGCTACTAATTGCCAGCTACATGTCCAAACAACCATGTGATGTAATATGTTTGATTAATCATTTGTTTTCTTAATTTTCCATTTATATTCTTTTACATTCCTTGTACATTACTTCTTTTGAACAATACTCTTATACTCTTTTCCATTTTAGTAAATTACCCTAATATTTCTAGTATAAATACCCTTTGAATATTATAGCCACAATAGTGAATCAAATAGAGTATACTACATTTTCTTTTGTGAGCTACTACACTTACTTCTTCTTAACTCTTATCCTATTCCTTGAATAAGATTAGGTGATGAGTGATCTCATTGAGCTACTACTCCTGTGGCATATCGAGCTAGTTCGTGAGTCTATAGAGGTTCCTTATTACATTACATCATCGGAATCTTCGTGAGAGTTTTGCTTGTTTTCTCCTTCTATTTCGCGCAATCCATCTTCATTTTTAAGCTTTTGACAAGCTTGGACCCCCCACCAATATAGCCAACCTTATCCATCCTTGGCATAGCCTATTATCTTGGTATTAAAGTAGAGATTCATTTTAGATAAGTTACGTTTGAGCTATGTTACTACTGTATTGTGAGTAATATTGATTATAGAAGTGCGTGAGGTTACATAAGGGATTAGCTGTAGTATCTTAGTAAGAAGTGGGAGTAATGTTGTTGTTTTGTAGTAATTATTGTGTGATACTCTATTTTACCTTATTTCAAGCCTTTAGAAATAGAGCAAGCTTTAACTAAACATTTATGTCCTTTGAAGTAGTTGTTATACCGGTAGTTTATGGTAAAGTCTACTTGGATTTGGATATTCATAAGTAGAAGTGTAAGTGTGGAAGTTAGTTGGTTTGAAGGTAGAATTTATTGTTTATGGAGTATTGAAATTATGAGTGTTGGTTAGTTTTGTTGTAGGAAAAATGACTGACTCAAGTATAAATGCGGGGATTGGAGATGAAAACAGTAGTGTTATCCATAATGGTCGACAACCCCAATATACCCTTAGAAGCATTAATGGGCAATTCAATGAAATGGCTAACTTAATAGCCAACTTGGCTAGAGCTATTCATGCATTGGCCTTCAAACCTACAGAGACCACTCAAAATACTCCCCAAGTTGCTTAGGAGAGCTCTCCAAAGTGTCCAACTTATGATAAGACAAATCTCAGCTTGGCAAAACTGAAGTGGAAGAGTAGGAGAGCGTATACGTAAGAGAATCGACTTAGGTGAAGTGGATGAAGTGGACAAAGAAGAATATATTAAGGTAGAAGAGAGAGCTCGAGTACCCTAAGCTACCTACTATGTGAAGCTTCGGATTCCAAGCTTCAATGGTTCTAAAGATGTTGATGACTACCTAGATTGAGAAGAAAAGATTATGCTGCGATGTGGTTGAGGAACTTCTAGAACATGAGGAGATGAGAAGGATACAAAGAGGTTAACACTTGGCTCGAGATGAAAAGAGTCCTTAAAGCCAGATTTATACTAGATACTTTTGCTCAACTTCAAGAACCGAGTTAAGGGAACTAAACTATTGATGAATACTTGCAAGAGTTTTAGATGCTAATGATCCATTGTGAAGTCAATGAGCCATCAGCTTGAATAGTTTTTAGATTTTTTACTGGATTGAGAGCAAAGATCTAAGATGTAGTTGAGCTACAACATTTTGTCACCTTGAATGAGGTTATAAGAATGGCTCAGCATGTAGAAAGGTAGAGGAATAAGCCAACCCGACCTCCAATGAGTCTACCTGTTCATGGAAGTTGACTTGCCCATAGCAACAATTAACCCCAACATAGTATTGAGTTTAATAGGTGAACTTATGTTATGAACAAACATAAGGATCACCCATTGACTGGGATATGCCCAAGAGAACATTTGAGAAAGGATAAGGATCTGGAAGTAATACAAGCCAGATTAAGTATTTTAAGTGGGCACATGGCTACCCAATGTTTGAATAGATAGACTACGATCATCAAAGGAGATGCTCTAAAGATAGAAGTAAATAACACTTATGAAGAACCCGAAGAGGATGCTATGGAAGATAGAGTATGTTGAGGAGGAAGTGTATGTCGATGATTTGGACAAGTTGACCTTAGTAGTTCGATGAGCGCTAAGCATTGAAACCCCCCTAAGGAGGAGAATGTAAGAACTTTCTCCATATTACATGTAAGGTGAACCGGCAAGTGTGTGCACTCATTGTAGACAGTGTGAGTTGCATCAATGTTGTGTCTATTGACCTAATGCAAAGGCTTAAATTGCTGACCTTGTTGTACCCAAAGCTATACAAGTTGCATTAGTTGTACGAAAAGGAAACCCTGCATGTACATTGGAAAATGTTATTATTAATCTCACTTGAGAACTATTTTGATGAGATTCTTTATGATGTGCTACTTATGTGTGCATCCAATGTGCTATTAGGACAACCTTGGTCGTTCGACCACAGAGTCATCCATGATAAGCTCAGGAATATGTATGTCTTTGAGAAGGATGGGAGAAGGATCATCTTGAACCTTATGACCCCTAACTAAGTAAGCAAACTATAGGCAAAATTAGCCCGAGGGTCTAAGAAGGCCTTAGTTCTTAGCCGTTTCGAGCTCTAAGCAACTATTAAGTTTGACATATTGGCCTTCTTATTAGTTTGGAGATTGCTAGAGTTAAGGGAGTAAGTTGAGCTACCTAAAGAGATCCGAGAACTGTTGGATGAATATGCCGACTTATTTCCCGAGTAGTTGCTAGAAGGACTACTCCCTTTTTGAAGAATTGAACATTGTATTGACTTAATACCCAGTACCACCTTACCAAACAAGCCTGCTTATCAAATGAATCTTGAGTAAGTAGCCGAGCTCCAAAGACAAGTCAATGAATTGTTAGAGAAGTGATACATGAGGGAGAGTCTCAGCCCTTGTGTTATGCTTACATTACTTGTGCTAAAGAAGGATAGTAATTTACGAATGTATGTAGACAATTAAACTATTGATAAGATTATGATCAAGTATAGGTACCTCATTCTGAGGCTAGATGATACGCTAAATGAACTAAGTGGTATTAGAGTGTTCAATAAGATCGACTTGAAATTAGGTTACCACCAGATTTGTATGAGGCAAGGGGATAAGGGGATAACTATATTCAAAACTCAACATGGTTCATATAAGTAGATGGTGATGCCTTTTGGGTTATGAAATGCCCCAAGCACTTTCATGAGATTGATGACTCATGTTTTGAAAGATCTGATTAGAAGATGTGTTATAGTCTACTTTGGTGACATCCTTGTTTATAGTGTCAATTTGCTACATTATATTGATCATCTCTAAGTTGTTTTTAATGTTAAGTTGTTTGGAAATATGAAGAAATGTTGTTTCTGCTAAGAAGAAGTAATCTTCTTTAAATATGTCGTAAGTAGAGAAGGATTGAGAGTTGATGAGGAGAAAGTTCAAGCCATTGTTGAGTGGCCGACCCCATTTTCTTGTGTCGAGGTGAGAAGTTTCCATGGATAGCTTCCTTTTATTGTCGATTTATCCAAGGTTCCAGCTTAATAGTTGCACCCTTTATTGAGGTGACAAAGAAGAATGTAGAATTCAAGTGGAGAGAGAAAGAGGAGAGGAGTTTTGCTAAGCTAAGAAGAGAGATTGACCTTTACCTAGTTTTAGCTTTGCTTGATTTTGAGAAAGTATTTGAGCTTGAATGTGGCACATTAGGCATCAATATTGGAGTTGTGCTGATGCAAAGTGAGAAGCTTTGAGGGGCACAACTGAACTACTTTAGGTATAAAAAACTCCTACAATTGATTTGAGTTCTTCATGGTTGGCAACACTATCTCCTACCAAAAGAATTCATCATATACATCGATCATACATCCCTGAGATACTTGCAGAGCCCATTGAAGCTCTTTAAACACCAAGCCTAATGGGTGGAGTTCCTAGAAGGATTTAATTTTGTCATTAAGTATGATATGAATCGAAGTACGCAATAGACACGAGCTATGAATGGGCATTCAAAGTTCAATGGGAATGAGGAGTTAGTAAGTGGAATGGGGTTTTGAATGTGAACATGTATGGATATTACACACTAGAACATAAACACAATTAGGAAGATGAGATGAAAATAGGATTCGATACGACTCACGAATACTAAATTAACACTCGAGTTTCAAATGGGAGTTAGATATAATTCACTAACTCACTAGCTACGTATCCAAATGACCATGTGATGGAATCTGCTGCACTAATAATTTGTTTTCTTTATTTTTTTATTTATACCCTTTTACATTCCTTGTACATTACTTCTTTTAGACAATATCTTTTTAGTTTTTTCCATTTTAGTAGGCTGTGTAAATATCCTTTGAATATTGTAGTTGCAATGGTGAATTGAATAAAATATATTGTATTTTCCTTTGTGTGCTACTGTGCTTACTTCCTCTTAACTCTCATCTTTTCCATTGAATAATGGTGGGTGGCGAGTGACCTTACCAAGCTACTCGTATGTCATATCAAGCTAGTTCGTGAGTCTATGGAGGTTTCTTGGTATGTTACATCCTTAGAACCGTTTTTTTAATTTTTGCTTCTTTTCTCCTTCTAGTTTGCGCAATCCATCTTTATTTTCAAGCTTTCAGCAAGCTTGGACCCACTACTAATACTGCTAACCTTGTCATACATATCTAATCCTCTTTTTACTAACTACGCCCTTTCATCTTGTAGTAACTACGTTATTTTCATAATTATTAATTTTGTTTCTCTATATAGTTTAACATAAGTGTTAACAATAATGAGTTTGGCAAATTTGAACCTTTCTCCATCTCGAAATCAAATGAGATGATCGATATTTTGAATCATCATGATTTGACCGAACTCAATAGAAACTGACATGACTCTTGATTAATAGACTCACATTGATATCAACATTGACTCATTATTGGATAGAAATTGACATGATTAAGGCTTGTAGCTTATTCTTGGTTTCTTTTTCTCTTCAATGATAGGAATCAACCCCTTGGATTGACCGAGCTAGAGCACTTCAAGGGCTCATATGGAAAATACTAGCTCTAAATCATAACCAAGACAGGGACTCCTATCCTGATCCAACCACCTACCAACTTATCTCTCAGATCCTTACGTGTGTCTGACATACTCTTGCCTAACAGCAAAGTCCTAATCTAGAAGATAGCCCAGAACTAGCTAAGCCAAGCTACTGACCTGACTTACTAGCGTCAAACTTCAAGACAGCTGGCCTTTTGCTAAGCTAATTGGCTCTCGACCTAATCCAGATTAGGTCAGCCCTTGACTATAACGCCTTTTTGCTTCTGCCTACGTTGTACCATATCTCAATTGTCTAACCACCAAGCGATACGTGTTATCTGATACAATGTTCTAGAAAGATTCTTTCTTTTCGGTACTGTATATTCTTTGTCTCTTTTACCCCTTTTAGTATGTTTTATGTAACTTAATATAGAATAACCTTTTGCCTTTCATACATATAGAATAACCCTAGTGGGGGAGTATATAAACCCTTACTTTTCCTTGTATGCACATTCATATTCTTTTTTAATATAGAAATTACTCATTTGAGTAACCTTAGTGTTCTCGTCATCTCTTAACTCTTATCTATTTCCTTTAGCAAAGAGTAGTGGCGAGTAACCCTTTTGTTTGGATCGGTATGTCATATTCGATAGATTGTAAGTCGAGTAGGATTTAGTGGTGAGTCATATCCATTTGGTAGCTACCCGGGTTTTACTAGTTTCTTTTTTGTTTTCTTTTAGATTCATTCGTTGTAGTGCTTCTCCATGTATACAACTCCGCAGACGCATCAGATTCGCTGGTATCAGAGTATGGTTTGCAAGGGAGTATGTAAAGTTGTAGTGAAGTTTTTGTTCGCTTTACTGTTGGTGGCTCCTATGTTCCTTCCGTAGCTACTGCAGTGTGTTGGTGTGATAGCAAGTATGGTTTCATTATTACTTTGTTTTACTTTGTTTTTCATTACGAAAACAGAGTAAGTTCATTTCTACTCTATTCAGTGACTATTGGATATTAAGGTTGTTAGTAGTTTGTTAATCTGTTTGAAAAAAGTTTTACATTATGTCAGATTCAAGTGTTCAAGGAGTTATTGGTAACCAGGGTAGTGGTGCTTAATTTGGTTGTGGTCATAATGGTAATAACACCTTAGGGGTCCATTGATGACAGACTTGACAAGCTCACAAACCTTATTGAGAGTCTAGTTATAGTAATGCAAGTAAATAGGCAACAACCTCAAGGTGTATAGCTGCCTAACCTACAAGAGAATGCCCTTGAGAGACCCTATGGCCAAGGCAACTGAACCAATCACCCAGTTCGACTACAGCGAGCTAGAGGAGTAGCCAAGTTGCTAGACGAAGATTGGAGTTGGAGGAGATTGAAGAAGAAGATGAGGAATTGGATGTTGAAGAATTTGGGGAGGAAGGAGAGGAAGCTGACTATTACCCATTGCTAGGACGAGGACGTCAAGCTTTTAGAGGGTTAGATAATGTCAAGGTTCAAATCCTCCCCTTCAATGGAAGTCAAGATGCCAATGAATACTTAGAATGGGAAGAGAAGGTCGAGAAGTTGTCTGACTGTCGATGAGGAGGTTATTGAGGGGTAGATTTATGCCCGAGACATACCTGCAAGATACGTTTGCAAAATTGCAAGAGCTTCGCTAAGGAAACCAATCTGTTGATGACTATGTCAGAGAGTTCCAGATGTTGATGATCCAAGCCAACGTAGAAGAACCGGAAGCCCGTACAGTATCAAGATTCATTTCCGGACTCAAGTATGAGATTCGCAATATCGTTGAAGTATAGAGGTTTTATACTTTAGAAGAGGTGACCAAAATCACGTAGAGGAGAAATGTTCTGAGCTGACTTGTTCAAGCTAACTCAAGGAGGTCATACCGAGTCGAGGAAAGGAATGATCGACCTGATGAACGCTGAGCAGACCAACATAGCCAAACAGGACAGTCAAGCTGACCCGAGACTAGGATGACTTCAAGAACCTATGAGCAAAGCCAGCCATCTAAACGGAAGACCAGTGAGGTGAAGTATCATGATACTCCGAGGAGATATAGTAGATAGTACCGATGAGAGCAACCTGAAGGAAGAAAAGAATGTTAGAGAATCTAAAGTGGAAGACGAAGAGGAGACCTATGTCTATGCCGACTAGGGAGAAGTGATGACCCTAGTATTGAGATGAGTCTTGAGTTTCTTGTTGAACCTTAAGGAGGACCAATGAGAGAATCTGTTCCATACCAAGTGTACCGTCATAGGCCAACTGTGCATAATCATTGTAGATGGAGGAAGTTGTATTAATGTCGTTATAGAGTCCTTTGTGCAGAGGTTGGGTCTATTGACCTTAAAACATCCTCGACCTTATAAGCTACATTGGCTTCATAATAAGGATGCTTTGCACATAATTGAACAAGTGATCGTACCATTTAGTATTGGGATGTGTACAGGGACGAAGTAATGTACGATGTCTTCCCAATGGGAGCTTTACATTTGTTGCTTAGACGACCTTAGTTGTTCAATTGACATGTTACTCACGATAGGTAAAAAAACACCTATGCCTTTGTCAAGGATGAAAGGAGACTAGTATTACAACCACTAACTCTATCCCATAAATGAAACCCATAATTAGCTCACCTAAGCTAGTAAGAAAAAAGCCCTAGTGATGAGTTGTAGAGAGCTCCGATATGTTGAGAAGACTGATGAACTGATGTTCTTATTGGTTAGACGATTAATGGAGATGAGGGAATTACAGGATGTCCCAAAAGAAATTCGAAGATTGCTAAATGAGTTTTCTGACCTATTTCTAAAAGAACTACCTAAAGGATTACCACTAGTTCGAAGCATAGAGCACCATATTGATCTATAGCCATGTGTCACCCTGCCAAATCAACTTGCATACAGGATGAACCCTGAGCAAGTTGCCAAACTGAAGAGATAGGTGGACGAACTCATTGAACGAGGATATGTAAAGGAGAGTATGAGTTCTTGTACTATACCAACTTTGCTCGTTCCGAAGAAGGATGGTTCGTAGCGTATATACATCGATAGTTAAGCAATTAACTGAATTACCATCAAGTACAGATATCCGATACCAATGCTTGATGACATGTTGGATGAGCTTCATGGTGCAAAGATATTTTCAAAGATAGATCTGCAGAGTAGCTACCACCAAATTTGCATGAGGTCAGGCGATGAATGGAAGACTGCCTTTAACATTAGGCACAAACTCTACGAATGGTTGGTTATGCCATTTGGACTTATGAATGTGCTGAGTACATTCATAAGGTTAATGAACCATATGATGCACCATCTATTTGGAAGATGTGTGATCATGTACTTTGATGATATATTAGTATACAGTACCGACCTAAATGACCATGTTTGACAACTTTGTAAAGTATTTGATGTTTTGCGAGTTAAGAGGTTGTATGGGAATATGAAGAAGTGTATGTTCTGCTAGAGTGAGGTGATTTTCATAGGGTTTGTAGTGTCAGGGGATGAAATCCGAGCAGATGAGAAGAAGATCCAAGTTGTTCTGGAATGGCCGATACTGATGAATGTCACTGAAGTCCGAAGTTTTCGTGGCTTAGCTTCTTTCTATAGGCAATTTATTAAAGACTTCAGCACAATAGCCGCCCTATTGACTAAGCTGAAAAAGAAGAGTGAAGGGTTTGGGTGGAGCGATCGAGTTAAGTGAAGCTTTAGAGAGATTAAGGAGAAGCTCATCTTAGCCCCTGTCCTTTCACTACCATATTTTGACAAGCCCTTTGAACTGGAGTGTGATGCATCGGGGGTAAGAATTGGTGTTGTCTTGACATAAGAACGATGGCCCATCGCTTACTACAGTGAGAAATTGATTGGCCCAGCCTTGAACTATTCTGTGTACGAAAAGGAGTTGTACTCTCTTTTCCGAGCTCTTACCGTTTGGCAATACTACTTGCTACCACAAGAGTTTGTTATTTACGCTAACAACGGGTCATTGAAGCATCTTGGGAGTCAAAACAAGCTTTCGAAAAGACAAGCCAAGTGGTTAGAGTTCATAGAGGATTTCTTGTATGTTATTCGGCACAAGAAGGGAAGCGCAAATGTGGTCGCCAACGCTTTATCACGACGACAAACCTTGCTGACCACTTTACAAACAAAATTATTGGGATTCTCACTCATCACTGAGCAGTATGCTAATGACCCTCACTTCAGTTCCGTTATTGAACAGTGTCATGGAGGACTAGTTGTGGGAGGGTATTATCTTAAGGATCACTATTTGTTTAAGGACTACAAACTATGCATTCCAAACTGCTCTACATGTGAGTTGTTGGTCTAAGAAGCTCACAGCGGTGGACTTTCAGGCCACTTCAAGGTGGTTAAGACAACTGATATATTAAAGGAGAGTTTTTACTAGTCAGGTTTGGCCAAAGATGTCCATAAGGTAATCGATCGTTGCGAAGTGTATAAGCGTGCTAAGAGGAAGAGAGAACCTCATGGAGAGTACATGCCTCCACCAACGTCTACCTTACCATGGGCTGACCTTAGCATGGACTTTGTCTTAGGATTGCCCCGGATATCCAGAGGAAAAGATTCTATCTTTGTTGTAGTAGATCGCTTTAGTAAGATAGCGCACTTCATTTCATGCCATCGGACCAATGATGCTTTATATATTGCTGATTTGTTTTTATAGGAGATTGCCCGACTACATGGAGTACCGAAGACTATTGTATCAGATTGGGACACAAAATTTTTTAACTACTTCTAGAAGACACTTTGGAGGAGACTTAGGACTAAACTAGTGTTTAACTCCAGTAGCCACCCTTAGATTGATGGCTAAACTGAAGTAGTGAATAGGACAGTAGGCAACCTACTAAAAGCTATTGCAGGGAGGAACATGAAGGATTAAGATTTATACCTACCAATCATAGAGTTCGCATACAACTGAATTGTCTACAGCACTATAGGGAAGACCTCATTTGAGGTCGTTTATGGCCTTAACCCAACCATTCCCTTAGACATGATCAGCACCCTAACAACTACTGAAGAGAGTTAATCCAGAGTTGATTGAGCTCAAGAATTACATGAATTGCACTAGTCTATAACAAAGAAGATCGCTAAATTCAATCACAGATAGCAAGAGATTGGTAGCCGAGGTCGCCGAACTGTTTCTTTCTAGCTAGGAGACATAGTATAGATTCACTTCAACCGAGAGCAATTCCCACACTTAAGATAAAGCAAACTATCTCCTCGAGTTGACGACCCATTCAAGGTCTTAAAGAAGATCAACCGCAATGCCTACTAGATCGAGTTTCTTGATGATTATTGTGTCTCCTCTACCTTTAATGTGTTCGATCTGATTCCTTACCAACCAACAGAAGAAGACCTTATGAACGCCCCAGAAGAATAAGCAGAAACCGCTTCAGATTTGAGGACAAATCTTTCTGACCCCTAGGCAGATAATAGGAATCAACCCTCCTGGATCGATCATAAGAAGCTAAGCTAGAGGACTTCAAGGGCTTACACGGAAAATACTAACTCTAAACCATAGCCAAGACGGGGACTCCTATCCTGATCCGACCACCTGTTGACTTATCTCTTAGATCTTCACGTATATCTAACATGCTCTTACCCAACAGCGAAGTCCTAATCTAGAAGATAGTCCAAAACTAGCTGAGCTAAGCTGCTAACCTAACCTATTAGCGTCTAACTTTAAGACAGTTGACCTTTTACTAGGAGATTGCCAATGAGAACACGCCACGTGCAATATTTTTTAAATTAAGCCAACTTTTATAGAAACACCCATTTGACTCTAAAAAATTATATTTTAGGTTGAACTCAATCAAGATTATTTTGGTTTAACTTTCAAGGTCCTTAATTGAGCTAAATGTGCTACTCTAATAACTCACGTCCAAGCTTTATGGATTTTGTTTTTTGTTCTTTTTTTTTTTTTTTGCCAACAAGCTTCATTAGATAATGGCATGCAAGTTGTGGTTTAGTAGTTTATAAGATTATTATTATTATTTTTTTCACTCTCACCTCTTATACCATTTTCAGGTATGAAGATGAAGGTGCTATCACCGTCTTGATAAGTTTTTGAATCAATAATCATTTTCAAAATTTAATGGACTCTGTAATATATTAGTATGGATATTGATTTTCAAATAGGATAAACTAAATTTGATTTCTCACTTCCTAACAATTGTAAAAATAAATGAAAGAAAAATACATTTTCAAAATTTTAAATGCGACATCATATCTTATTTTATGAAATATTCCACCCATGGCATGTTTCATTAAAATGTTAGACATCACAAGATTTCATCGTTCATGGTTGATTAGGCCATCTTCATTGCAGTTACTTAACCTAAGTCCCCAGGTCAAGCAACTTTCACCAATAAAGTGGGTTACTTAAGTTTATAGTATCTCTATTAAGGAATCTAAAAAGGTGTTTTTTTAGCTTAAGGGACCATGTCAAGTGCCTCCAATAAAGATCCCATACACAATGCTATTCATGAGGGAATGAAGGAATATGGGAGGAAAGAGTATAAAAGGGAATGAATTGTAGGGATACTTAATTCCTTCCAATATGTTTATATAATAAAGGAATAGAAAATTGAAAGAATCTTAATCATTATTAAAGAGAAAATAGGGTATGATTTAAAATTACCATTATAGTCATAAAAAATTTAAGAAGAAAAATTAAGTAAAAGGTATAGCTTGATGATTACAAAATTTTTTGTGCTTCTCTTTCTCTCCACTTTGTGGTGGTGGTGGTAGTGATTTTAGGGGTAGGGGTTGGGGTAAGGGTGACGTTAATGGGGATCATAGAAACAATCAATCCCATTTTTCTTTCCCCTTGGCTTTCCCTCCTAAAATAAGCAATGCAATTGTACTGTTTTCCTTCTCTCATCATTTTGTCTTTTTCCTTCATCCTAAATAGAGTGTTAATTAGGAGTGGACATTACTCGGTTTGGTTCGATCTTAAGCATGAAAATACAATTCAATTATTTATATCTTTGATCCAAACCATATGGTTTAGACTAAGATTTTTTCTATATTATAAAATTTTGGATTGGTTTACGAATCGAACTATATCTTCTAATTTAGAAAAATATATTTGTATAATATGTAATCTCATATGAAAAGTATTGAATTTATTTAATAATACGTGTTGATGTCATAATAGAGGTTGATGAAGCTAATATTTATGCAAGTAAAAAATTTCAAATGTTTATCAATACTTAGTTTTATTTTAAAAAATAACATATGGTATAAATTTGGAGTCACATTATATATATAATTTATACATTATAGCAATCAAAAGTCAATACATATTCATTTCAATAAATATAAATTAAAAGATAAATTGTAATAAATTAAATTATTAGTTGCAAGTAAATACAGATTGATTTGGTTTATTCTTCTAAACTAATTATAAAATTTTTTATTTGATTTTGATTAGAAATTTTTTAAACCTAATTGTAAAAAAAAAAAAAAAAAACCATATTTTCAATCTAGTTTGGTTTAGCTTGCGGATTAATACAGTTTGGCTAGTTTTTTCACCCATCCCTAATGTTAATGTAATTTTTGTAATATTTGTATTATGGGCCACATAAATAATATAAATAAGTATTTATTTGATTGTCATATTTTTATGGTATAACATTAGCCAAATTCTTTAGTTCGTTGTTTAGTTTTTTTTTTTTTTTTTTTTTTTTTTTGTACAATAGCCAAGGTTATTGGACAAGAGAGGTTAAGGTAATGGAAATAGGCTAAAAAATTTATACCATATATTTGCTAATACAAAAATTTATTTCATGTAATATAAAATAGATATATCTTTAAAATTTTAAAAATAACCCCCCACCAAATTTGCAAATTATGATACTAAAATTTATTATACTTTATGATATGAATGGTTAATATTTTTTTTTAACTTTTCAATTACAAAAATCCATATCTAATATTGTACTATACCAAACTTGGTATAAGAGTGTTGGACTGTCCTAATCGTCTTGTGCTATACAGTTTACTTCCTCTTATACTATCCAAATTTGCTAACTAAACGCTTCTTAAGGAACTTTCTTTAAGAAGTAAAAACCCTTATATGGCTTTTGGTACATGTCACTCCCTGAAGTGGCAAAGTCGTAACAGCCCCGCCGTATAAACCATTCTAAGATAGAAGTTGGCCTTACAACCGCTATCCTAGGCTTGATCTACACAAGGCGTCTACGACTAACCCGCTTTGAAGTAAACAGTTTGTAATTTAAATAAATTATTTACCTAATAAAGTGAGAAAATATATATATACACTATAATTCAGTTATTACAATTAGTGTTTACAATGTTTCACAGTAATATATTTCCTAGATATTACATTATTCAAAAATGAAAAATTTTAAAATAAAAGCTTAGACCTTAAAAATATATGTTTATTCTTCAAATATTTTTCCTCATTTCCTAATATCCAACAGTTGCTAGCTTCAGAGTAGTTATAAGCCGCTTCTTAGCCAGCACCTACACGATGTTTATAGAGATGTGAGCAACCACAACTCAGTAAGTTAGGATAGAGGACTTAAAATTATACCATAAACATAACAATGTTATCAACCAACTTATTAGGTGCAATGCATGTTTAAGCAAATGCTATTGCACAACATTGTTCGGCTCGTCGTAAGATTAGAAAAATTGTGCTCGCTCTAATCCGAGTTGAGGAGTTGCCGTTAATGCAACAGCTTACAACCAAACCCAAGCTTGTGCAATAGAGACATCGCTCCTCCCGCGACTACCTTCAAATCATTGACTTCACTCTCGCTGTGACCTTCTCACCTATCACTTAGTTCGACTAAGGATGAAGAAGGGACCCTTATACAATCCTGCGCTATCCCTTTCGAAAGGGTCAGTATTTGGCCAGAGAATCCTAGGTTTCCCTTAATGGGTTGCCATGCAGGTCCGATTATGATTACAAATTGTATATTTGATTAGGTCTAGTTTAGGGTGATCAATCATTTCATACAAATCACACAATACAAGGTAGAACAACAAACCGAATCATAGCATTACTTATAATCAAGCATATGCACACAACAGACTATCTAACAAGCATAACCAAGCATAATCTCATGTCTCCAAAATATAGTATTGTATTAATCCCAACTTACCTCGACTCCTCCCTCACTCACTCGAGGTCCGACTCTCTCAGGCCATCGCCGATCATCCCTATAATACAAATGTGGTTTCAATTTTTCATATAACTATTATAGATTTGTTTTATCCTATAACGCTTATTGTTATGTTTTGTTTAGGGTTTAATATACCTAATTATCTAGGTCTTAAGTCTTTTACAATTATTCTAGGTTTAGGGTTAGGTTCGGGTTCGGTTTCTGCATTGATTTCTAAATTAGGCTCTAGTTTGATTTCTAAGTATTGTTTTATACCCGGACCCTAGAAATTCGTTTCAACTCATAATGTGAAATTAATCATATTACTTTCAGATATCCTAAATACCATCATTACCCCTAGTCAGTATTTTATTCCATCCGGTACATTTAAATCCTTAATAGTGTACTGAATTTACTCTTGATGTGAGAAATTTCTTTATATTTTTTATATAATTACATAAATTTAAGTTTTCTATCAGTTTTATTATATATCCCTATTATTTATATAATATCAATTTTTATCATAATATTTTCTATTTATTATATTTCCAATAATTACATATTATTTATTATCACCTATTATGTATATAATACACATCTAATATTTCTATCATTCTAATTACCATCTCCCAACGTCAATTATCATTTCAAAGTGTCTAAATTCATCATAAATCAGATTTTATACCTAATTACCCTAATTTACAAAATTAACTTAAAATTTACTATTTTTCCCTATTACTCATTTATTACATAATTAATCTAATAATTACATCTAACACTCTAAATGCTACAAGTATCATATTTCAACATCCTAAAACATATAATTATTCACTAAATCAGTAATTAACCATTTAATTACTTAATTAATCCTAAATTACCCATTTTATGCCTCATTTTAAGGCCTAAAAATTTTAAAAATTAATTTTTGAAAATAGGCTTCATAGAACTATTCTATATCATTTAAGTAGTTTATACAAAAATTTTGGGCTCAAAACTACACTCCTAAGGTCATTTATTTATAAACCAAAATATGTTCGATTTTGCATGATTTCTTAAGGACCATATATCATGAGATATATTTTCATCAAAATAATATTTTTTCTAAAAACTACATATAAAAATATTCCAGAATAACAAAATTCATAATTTTCTAAGAATATTTACTATTTTTTATAAAATTACACAAAATCGGGCTGGAAATTGAACTCATCGGTTTGGGTAGCTCCGGCCACCGCCGGCCGCCGTAGCCTCGTAAGCTAGTCTAGGCACTGCCACCATCATGTGGTGGTGGTGGCCGTCCACTCCCAACTGCTCGTCTGGTATTGGTTCCCCTTTATGGCTCTAATTGTACAGTTTTTTTATTTTTTTTTCTAACCCTAATTTTTCTCTCAATTTCGCCTCTCTCTATTTTTCTCACTCTCCAAACTGACCAAATGAGCTTTTGAAATTTTCTTGCTATTTATAGAGCTTTAGGAAAATTATTGTACATTAATTTGATTGGACAACTACCTTATCTCTTCTTTTTTCTCTCTTCTTTTTTCCACTTTCTATTTGTTGCATTTTAATTGGTTGATTTTGTTTCTTCAATTCCAAATTGTTACGCCTCATTTTTGGATTTTTCCTCATTTTTATTGATTTTTCTTTAATTAATTATGAATTTTCTTTAATTATTTAGTATTATTTTAGCACATTTCACATATTTTAAGTAATTACACGTATTTCTACCTACATGTAAATTCATATATAGTACAAATAAATATTTCTAAATATTATTTGGGTCATTCTATAATTTTTAGTATACATATAATTTATCTCTAACGATTCGTTAATTATCGGAATGCATTTTACACATTTTTGATAAATAACAAGTTATATACTTAAAATTTGGAATTTTTATATTCTTTTATTTTATTGTTTATTTTCTTAAATTCGAACTTATGGGATCATTTTTATTAATATTTCTAACTTTACTTATAATTTAGGCTTGATCGGATCTTTCAGCCGATCAAAACCTTGAGTGACTAATTGTGGGGCTTACAGTACATAGGAATCTTTTGAAATGGAATTAAGGATTGGAATGATAAATACTTTCTTGTGTATAGGAATGGAATGAAATGACATTAAATGTATAAATAGTATTAATTATAAAAAATACCCTCAATTATTCCATGTTATAATTCATTTAAAGGTTAAATAAGAAATTTTAAATAAATATATTATTGAGGATGGAATGTATTGATAGGGCTCTTTGGACATGGCTTCCTCAAGCCTATCTTGATCTAACGTACCTCGCAATTTAGAACCAATCGTTTTAGGCTCAAGCCCATAGCATGGCTTGGCCAGCCAAAGAGGGCTTCTAACGACTAGAAGACACTAGATAAGGCTAATAGATCAAGTCAACAACCACCTTCAACATACATGGGACACGTTAGACACTACAGACCTACTCTTCAATACTTGTGGAAGAAGCTTTGCCCACAAACTGCTCTGCAACTACCAACGTCACTTCACTATAAATATTATATCATCACTTAACAGTAAAAGGTACTTAATACGTCACACACTCAAGCCTATTTATCGCCCCTAAGTACTCTTTACTCTCCAAAACTCCTCATTGACTTAAGCATTGAAATAGTTACATCGGACAATACCTCGGTGTCCCTGTACAGTGGTTTTTCTTGTAGGCTTATTGATTACTCGAAGCCCAATCCATATCAGCTAAGATATTGAGACGACATTTGGCACCTTCTGTAGGAAGACTAATCCAAGTTCCCACACAAACCAACCATAAACGGTAAACACCCTTTCCAAACACTACCTTCGATCACCATGTCTCATGTTAGCAACCTAGAGAACCATTAATTGGTGATAACCAACTCGCTGAGAACCAACCCCTTCTAAGGCAAAACGCTAGAGGAGCACCTGGTTAAGGAGTTTGCTGCTTAGAACAAGTTGCTCCATGCTTGCATCGAGGGGCTGAGAGGCATAGCACATAAACTTACCTCCTCGAAGCATCTGATGCTCGTACTAGGTAGAACAACTACTAGCAACAATCCCAAAATGGTAGGGATTAGCAACCTGATCCCCCAATGTAGCAACAACTAGTAAGGTTTATGGCTAGCTATGACCAAGCTTTGGCTGGCAATGAGAAAATGGCCGACTCATAGGGAGTATCGGTGCACTCAACAGCATGTCGAACTCATTCAACAAATGATGTTGACCTCAATGAGCTCCGTACAATCGCGAGGAGGCTCTTCGAGTGGTAAGGGAGTAAGGCAGCTAGTAATGGTCTGGACTAGTATGATGGTATAGGAGATCCCGATGACTACCTCCTCCACTTCTACACCCTCATGAACCTCCATAGTTATGGGGACACTATAATTTGTAAGGCTTTCCCAGGCACTTTGAGGAAAGTAACTTAGATGTGGTTTAACCTCTTGCCGGAGAACTTTATCAACTCCTTTGATGAGCTAGTGTAGAAGTTCAATCTCCATTTCAGGGCTAGTAAGCCTTCGTCTGAGGACACATTATCCTTATACTTGATTAGGTAGAGTAAGGGTGAATCTCTGTGTGATTACGTGGCTTGGTTCAACAATGCCATAGTCAAAATCCCTTAGCTAAATGAGGAAGTTGTTGTCTATGCCACTTAGCTCGGCATTTGACTTTCTGGAGACTTCTTCCAATCACTTGTAAAGAGCAAGCCAAAGACCTTAGCCGACTTTTAGAATAGAGCCTAAAAGTACATCAACCAGGTAGACAATATTCATGCTAAGCACGACAATGACCAAGAGAGGTTAGGTGGAAAGCAGGACAAGGATAGATTGTTCGTGATAGATTGCCTCAGTGGAAGGGTACTAAGTAGGTCAGAGGAGGAGGGTTCTGGAAAGAAGAAGCGTTGAGCTAAGCGAGACCCGCTCCTTCCTCCTATATATACGCAATATACCCCTTTGAATAGACCCATAACCTAGGTCTATTTCGATGTGAAGCACAAGATCTTGCTGCAGAGACCCCCTAAGATAAAGGGGAACCCTATCTGTCGAAACTTAGATAAATACTGCTAGTTCTACGGCAACCATGGCCATATTACTGATAAATGCTTCCAGCTGAAAAACATGATTGAATATGCCATTTAGTGGGGCTTCTTTAGTGAATATGTGGCCTTATAAAGGAACAACTATAGTTACGACGATGATGAGGATCGGCCACCTCAAAGAAGGTGGACCACGGGAGCCTGAGCAGAGTAGAGTAATGATTGTCACAATGACCGTGCCCCCAATAGCATCATCAATATGATCATTGGGGGGCCATACCTTAGGAGTTGACCGAGCACTAGTAAATCAGTTAATACCCCATTTAAGGTGCTAGCATTACGGGAGAAGAGATAGAAGTTAGATACTTAGATCTCTTTGTCCAATGAAGATTTCAAGGGGGTAAACATCCCCCATCAAGATGCCTTAGTCATAAGGGTGAGGATCGCGGATTTTGAGGTTTTAAAGATAATGGTGGACACCGATAATTCCATTGATATCCTCTTCCTCCACACATACGAGAGGATGAGGAAGAAGCTACCGAACATGATGAAGCTAAACGACCATAATCTCATCGGTTTCAATGCAAGCACCATTCAAGCTAAAAGAATCATTACCCTTGATATGGAGCTTAACGATGACGATAATGTAGTATAGTAACTAGTAGAGTTTGTCGTCATCAACCGTCCGTCCTCTTATAACACTCTCTTAGGAAGACCAAGTTTGAATGCATTTAGGTCATTATATCCTCCCTTCATCTTAAACCCTTTTCCATTCACCAATTTCAAACTTATAGGGAATAAATACCTCAATATCATCATTGTACTTGCATTTCATCTATTTGTATATTCTACGGTAAGGGTACTCATAAACCAATCCTTTTGTTCATATTTATTATTATTCAATTAAGATCAAATGAAAGTCCCTTGCTAAAATCACCACTTATCTTCTAATCCCTTTAAACTCGAATCCTTAAATACTATCTGTGATTAACATTCCTTATTCTAATTAGTTTACTAATAGATGACTGTCTCATAAAATTTACTTTCTAGAAAGTTATGCCTTTCCAGATTGATCTTTAAAATAACTAAGTAACTATTGATCAAAAGTCCTAATCATTTCCAACTTGTTACTTTAGGTCAATCTCTACCGTCACTTATTACTCATCCTACTACTACTTTAGAGTGTTTGAATACATATTCAATGGCAGTTTACGTATCAATCTTACTTCATTTCTTATATCTCATTTATTAGCTATCTATCTTAGTTACCAATTATAAGTACTATATAATGATATCATTGTACTTGCCTCAGAACTACATAAAAATCTCATGATCCATTTCATATTCATTTGGCTTCACTTACACTTAATTATCACTCCAAACTACATTTCTCCAATTCATGATTCATTAAAGGCCTAAGAATTCCTAATCTGATTATAATCTCATAACACTATTCCTTCTACTGTTCTTACACATATAAAAGACTTCCAAGATTAATTACCAAAATTACATTTGATCTTTTTTTTTTTTTTTACACTCCTAGCTACAAACATGTCGATCATCCTTGTATTTGCACATATCCAAAAGAATATACTTCATTGAGAAGCACAATTACATCAATTAAAAGATCGTTTGGATATCTCCACATATAAATAACTAATGCAGGATCAATTTCAATTCTTAAGAAAACATAATCAACTATCATACCATATCCATAATTCAAATTACTTATAAAAACTATCCGTTCAAAAGAATTCTACTACATTTATCTTCTAATTAATTCAATATCATTTCCACTTATTGATCTAGTACCTTATGCTTTCGTAGGAAAAGAAATAACAATCATTTCATATACCTTATCATCATCAGACTCCTTATTATTGTCATCATCTGTCATCTCCTATACCGCATTCTCATTTTATATAAGGTTTACTCTTAAATTAAGTTTTGATTAGACTTCTAGTATAGGTTTTGATTCATTTCTAAATCAGTTTCTAACTTTTCCCTCTCAATGTTTTATCTTCTGAGAATCCGCTTCTATACTATGCTTTATTTCACTCTAAATTATACCACCTCATATTCATACTAGGCATCAAGCTGAGATCATCTCAGAAATCCTATAAGTTTCGGATTCACCTTAATTTTCTGTGCATATCATCATATCTCTTTTGTTCCAAAACTCAAATTGATTTCCACTATTGCTCATGAGTCTCGTCACTCCATTACATCATACCGATTACAACACAACTCCATTAACAAACTTCTTAAGAATTTCATTCACAATATTAACGTATTCCACTATTCAGTTCTACCAATATTCTTCACATCTCCACTCTATATTAATTCAAGGATTTTTCTTCATTCAACTTAAATCACTTCAATAAACCACCAATTCTTATAAAGTACTTCCAAGATTGGTCATCCAAAACGCATCCAATCCCTTTTTATATTTTACTCACAGGGTATAATACACTTTAACATATATACATATCCAAAGAATATACTTCCATCAATGAGTACTACTATACCATCAATAGGATCTTAACTTACATGAATAGCTAATCATATGATTAACTCAAACACTTAACAAAATATAACTAACTAGTACATTGTATTCATCATTCAAATTTCCACCATATTTATCTTCCTATTCATTGAGTATCATTTTCCATTTGGTGATTCAGGACGTTGTACTTCAATAAGAAAATCAAACGTAGTAATCATTCCATATATCTTATTATTACTAAACTCCTCAATACTATTATCAATTGTCACCTCATATACTGTATTCTCATGCTGTATATGATCGTAACCTACTCCAACTAATCCAAGAGAATGTGAAAACCATTCAATAAATCTTTAGAGTTAATCATCCAAGGATATATGATGTACTAGTCATACTAGTAGACTAGGGTATTTCTCTTCTATCGTTACTACACATATCTTACTAACATCTCCTGAGTTACAATCTTTCACTCCCAAACCATCCTTACTCAGTAAGTCATATCACATGATCTCTATATCTCAATTCTGAATTGAATCGGAAATCCTCCTTCAGTTCTCTTGAATCACCTCAACTATTCATTAATTTCTCCATATGATCCCAATACTAGAGCTAAATTTAATTAACGCATATCTCAATGTAGTGTTATAATTATTACTTATCTTATAATTTGTTATACGATACTTTAATATCCCTTTGTTTCTACCCACTCTCAATATTCTCCTAAGATGTCTAACTCTTTTAATTGTTTATTTCAAAGCGAGTTCAGTAAAACTACGCTCTGATACCAATTTAGAACTATCACGCCCTGAAGCGGCAGAGTCGTAACAGCCCCCGCCGTGTAAACCATCCCAAGATAAAAGTTGGCCTTACAACCGCTATCTTAGAACTAATCTACACAAGGCGTCCACGACTAACCCGCTTTGAAGGAAATAGTTTGTAATTTAAATAAATCATTTCTCTAAGAAAGTGAGGAAAGATATATATATTATAATACAGTTATTACAATTAAGGTTTACAAGATTTCTTCGTAATATATTTCCTAGCTATTACATTATTCAAAAATGAAAAGTTCTAAAGTAAAAGCTTAAACCTTAAAAATATATATTTATTCTTCACATGTTTTTCCTCACTCCCCAGGATCCAGCAATTGCTAACTTCAGAGTAATTGGTATCCGCTTCTTAGCCAGCACTTGCACGACGTCTATAGGGATGTGAGCAACCACAGCTCAGTAAGTTAGGACGGAGGACTTAAAACTATACCATACACACAACAAGGTTTTCAATCACTTATTAGGTGCAATGCATGTGCAAGCAAATGCCATCGCACGACGTTGTCCGGCCCATCGTGAGATTAGAGAAATTACGCCCGCTCTAATCCGGGTTGAGGAGTTGCCGTTAATGCAACAGCTCACGACCAAACCCAAGCTTGTGTAATGGAGACCTTGCTCCTCCCGCGACTACCTTCGAACCATTGCCTTCACCCTCGCCGCGACCTCCTCTCCTGTCACTTAGTTCGACTGAGGATGAAGAAGGGACCATTTTGCAATCCTGCGCTATCCCTTCCGAAGGGGTCGGTATTTGGCTGGAGAGTCCTAAATCCCCTAACGGGTTGCCATGCATGTTCGATTATGATTACTGGTCGTATATTAGATTAAGTCCAATTCAGGGTGATCAATCATTACATACAATTCATACAACATGTGCCAAAGCAACAAACAGAATCATAGCATCACCCATAATCAAGCACATGCACACATTCAACTATCTAACAAGCACAACCAAGCATAATCTTAAGCCTCAAAAAATACAGCATCGTATTAATCCCAACTTACCTCGACTCCTCACTCGCTCACTCGAGGTCCGATTTGCTCAGGCCATCGCCGGTTATCCCTATAACACGAACGTGGTTTCAGCTTTTCATATAAATATTATAGGTTCGTTTTATCCTACAACGCTTATTGTTAGGTTTTGTTTAAGGTTTAATATGCCTAATTATCTAGGTATTAAGTCTTTTATAATTATTCTAGGTTTGGGGTTAGGTTCAGGTTCGGTTTTCGCATCGATTTCTGAACCAGGTTTTTAGTTCGATTTTTAAGTAATGTTTTAGATTCTAACCCTAAAAATCCGTTTCAACTTATAATGTGAAATTAATCACATTACTTCCTGATCTCCTATATACCATTATTACGCCTAGTCAGTATTTTATTCCATCCGGTACACTTAAATCCCTATTTGTGTACCGAATTTACTCCTAATGTGAGAAATTTTTATATTTTTCATATAATTACATAAATTCAAGTTTCTTATCAGATTTATTATATATCCCTATTATTTATATAATATCAATTTTTATCCTAATATTTTTTATTTATTATATTTTCAAAAATTACACATTATTCATTATTACATATTATGCACATAATGCATTTCTAATATTTCTATTACCCTAATTACCATCTCTAACATAAATTATTACTTCAAAATGTCTAAATTCATCCTAGATCAGGTTTTACACCTAATTATTCTAATTTACAAAATTAACTCATAATTTACTATGTTTTTCTATTACTAATTTACTACATAATTAACCTAATAATTACATCTAACACCCTAAATGCTATAAGTATCATACTCCATCAGATCTTAACATCCTAAAACATGTAATTATTCACTAATCAGAAATTAATCATTTAATTACATAATTAACCCTAAATTACCCATTTTATGCCTCTTTTTAGAGCCTAAAAATTATCTAAAAATTTTGAAAATTAATTTTTGAAAAAGGGCTTCATAGCACTATTCTATATCATCTGAGTAATCTATAGAAAAATTTTGGGCTTGAAACTACACTCCTAAGGTCATTTATTTCTAAACCGAAATGTGTTCGGTTTTGCACGATTTCTTAGGGACCATATATTACGGGACATAATTTCATCAAGATAATATTTTTCCTACAAACTACATACAAAAATATCCCAGAATAACAAAATTCATAATTTTCTAATTATATTTACTATTTTTACAAAAATTCACAAGATTCGGGCTGGAAATCGGACTCACCGATTTGGGTGGCTCCGGCCACCGCGGGCCGCCGTGGCCTTGTCGGCCGGCCTGGGCGCTGCCACCACCGTGTGGTGGTGGTGGCCGTCCACTCTCAGCTCCTCGTTTGGTGTGGGTTCCTTTTAAAATCCTTAACTGCACAGTTTTCTTATTTTTTTTATTTTTCTAGATTTTAATTTTTAACTCTCTCTAATTTTCTCTGATTTTTATCTGTCCAAATGAGCTTCTGAATTTTTCTTGCTATTTATAGACGTTTTTTGTAATTATTATGCATTAATTTGACAAGATTTTGTCCAATTTCCTTGATTTTTGGCTTTTAAGTTGTTCAATTTTTATTGGTCAATTTTTCTTTTTCTGACCACGACCTGATCTTGCATCAGCTTATCCTCTTCTGATTTTTTCTGATTTTTCCATAATTATTTTATATTTTTCTTTAATTATTTGCTTAGTTTTCGGCCAATTTAGGTAATTACGCGTATTTTTATCTACACGTAAATACATGTGGGGTACACGTGAACATTCCTAAATATTATTTTGGTCATTCTAAAATTTTTAGTATACATATAATCTATCTCTAGTAATTTATTAGTTATTAGATTACACTTTTTGCCTTTTCAGTAATTAGCAATTATTATGCTTAAAATTTGAAAATTTTATAGTCTCCTATTTTACTATTTATTTTCTTAAATTTAAGTTTACGGGGTCATTTTTACTATTATTTCTCTCAATAGTTTATAATTTGGGTGTGATCGGATCCTTTAGCCAATCGCCCTAAATCTTGGGTTTTAAGTTCAATCTTACAGTTACTTGGCTGAACTTTGGGGCTTACAATAGCATGAGTCCTTGTGTTGTACCTGCTGTACTCGTACCGAAAAAGGATGCAACATGACAAATGTGCATTGACAACCGAGCTATCAATAAGATCACCGTCAAATACCGATACCCGATCTTAGGGCTTAATGATATGCTTAACAAGTTATACGACATCTGCATCTTTTCTAAGATTAACCTGAAGAGCAGTTACCACCAGATACGGATGAAACCTGGGGATGAATGGAAGACGGCCTTAAAGATAAGGGATGGTTTGTTTGAATGGTTGGTGATGTTGTTTGGACTAACTAATACGCCGAATACATTTATGCGGCTGATGAATCATGCACTAAGATTGTTGATAGGCAAATGCTTTGTGGTTTATTTTGATGATATTTTGGTCTACAGTGTCGATCTCCTCATTCATGTCAAACATTTGAGATTGGTGTTTAACATACTCTATGCTAAGAAATTATTCGATAACTTGAAAAAGTGTGCATTTTATCAAAGCGAGGTTGTATTCGTTGGATATGTCATTTCAGGGAGTGGAGTTCGATTTGATGAGGAAAAAGTCAAAGCTATTAATGAGTGGACTACGCTGACTAGTGCTATCAAAGTTAGGAGCTTTCATAGCCTAACCTCATTCTATCGGAGATTTATCTGAAACTTTAGCTCTACAATTGCACCATTGACTAAATTGACCAAGAAGAATGTTAAGTTTAAATGGATAGAAAAGGCTCAAAGGAGTTTTAAAGATGTGAAGTCTAAGTTAACGTCTGCTCCAGTACTCACCCTACCGGATTTTAAGAAGGTTTTAAGGTTGAATGTGATACGTCTGGTGTCGGCATTGGTGCTATCCTTATGCATAAGCACCGACCCATTGTGTACTTCAGCGAAAAACTCTAAGGTACTACCCTGAATTACTCTGCCTACAGCAAGGAATTTAATGCCCTTATCCGTACACTCCAGAACTAACAGCATTATTTGTTGTCAAGAGAATTCATCTTCCATTTAGATCATGAATCTCTTATCTTCGCGGGCAACAGAAACTTTCTCGGCATCACGCCAAATGGATTGAATTCTTGGAAACCTTTTGTTATGTTATCAGATATAAGAAGGGAAGCGCCAATACAGTGGCTGGCGCACTTTCTCACTGTCATACCCTCATTACAACATTACAAGCTGAGGTGTTTGGATTCGATACTTTACTTGATTAGTATGAGCATGACCCACATTTTTTACCCTTAGTAACTAGGTGCAGAGGAGCTGCGGAAGGATTCTACTTGAGTGAAGGGTTCCTGATGAAGGGCAAGCAGATTTGTATGCCAAGTGGTTTTGCAAGGGAGCTACTGGTTCGAGAGGCTCATGCCTAGGGTCTGGCTGGCCATTTTGGAGAAAAGAGGACTATTAAGATATTGAAGGAGCACTTTTACTCGCCCGGAATGATGAAGGATATGCATTGAATACTTGAGAGGTGCAAGGTATGTAAGTATGCAAAAGGGAGGAGAGAGCCCTATGGAGAATATATACCCCTACCAATTCCCGAGCGGTCGTGGACTAATCTAAGCATGGATTTCGTGCTCAGCCTTCCCCACACGCCAAGAAGATATGATTCAATCATGGTAGTAGTCAATCGGTTCAATAAGATGGGCTATTTCATTCCCTGTCATAGAACTAATGATGTTTTATTCGTCGCTAACCTCTTTTTGTAGGAAATTGTACAACTAAATGGAGTGACAAGAAGTATTGTGTCCAACCGTGATTCGAAATTCACAAGCTTCTTTTGGAAGACCCTATAGAGGAAACTCAGCACTAAGATCCTTTTCAATACCTTTTGCCACCCCTAGACAGGTGGCCAAACTGAAGTAATTAACGAAACCATTAATAATCTCCTGTGCGCCATTGTTGGAAAAAACTCTTGTGACTAGGATTTATGCTTGCCCATCATTGAATTTACCTACGATTGCTCAACTCACAGCTTAACTGGAACATCAACATTTTAGGTTATTTATGTACTTAACCCGAACCTATTCTTGGATTTAATTAATAGCTCGACTACACAAGGGGAAAGTCAATCTGGCCTACAGCATGCTAAGGAGATCTAAAGGTTACATCGGAAGATTGCAAAGAAATTGGCCAAAACTATAGCCTGATAGAAGGAAGTAGGAAACTACGGAAGGAGGTGAGTCATTTATACCCTTAGGGACCTTGTTTAGGTCCATCTTAGCAAGGAACGCTTCCCCAGCAAAAGGGCTAATAAACTATCTTCCAGAACGGATGGATCTTACAGGATCCTAAGGCACATTAATGATAACGCTTATGAGATTGAGTTACCCGAAGGTTTTGGCTTGTCTATCTCCTTCAATGTCACCGATTTGACTCCCTATGTACCTGATGATGATGAAGATCAAGATTTGAGGGCAAATCTTCAGCAACCCCCGAGAATTGATGAACTGTTGACCAGCGGTCCCATTACTCGTGCACAGCTCCGAGGATTGCAATCCCTTACCTGAAAAATTCTCTCTTGGCAACCTGCTAATGACGAGAAAGTTAACACTAAAGGAAGGTGGTTGAACTCCTTAAGCTATCCACATTGTCATACTATGATCTATGCTCTTGGTAGTGATGATGTCGACCATTCCCTAGCCAAGGACCTTGTACCAAGTAATCCGACCAGCTGCTACTGAGAGGTTCTTGCCGAGTGACGAGAGACTTACTTATTGGCTGAGTAGTTTTCTCTCGGTATGCTACCATCTTTCTTGTCCTGGCCTCTTTATTATTGTAACATCTTGATCCCTCTCGCCTGCTATGCTTAGAGAATATTTATACGAGACCAATGTTGTACCGCCACCTGTCCACCTCGTCTGACATTACACTACTTTTTTCATTTTTGTCTTTTGCCCTTTTTGTATATAATTTTTTGTAATCTCTTTATTTGTAATGTTACCCTAGAGACTTACTATAAAAAGTCCCTTTCTCTTGTAAGTCGGAGAGAACTTACATTTAATGCTGAATATTCTATTCTTATGAGACAACCTTCTCCAAGTCTATCTTTTATACACTCTTATCTAATCTTGCCAAGTAGCTCAAGATTAGTAGCAAATGAACCTTGATATCAACTTGTATGTTATGTCAAGTAAGGTGTCAACTCGTGTTGTGTTTGTCGGTGAGTCACATCCTCTGAACAGCTTCACTTTAGCTGCTCTTGTTCATTTGTAGACCATTTCTCTCTAATTTTCTTCGATATTTCGGAGGACCCATTTTAACTAGATTTGCCACAGTAAGCCCTAGTGATAACTAAGTTCATAAGCACACCATCTACCTTGTTGAGAAGACGAAAGAGAGAGTCCAGACTGACTAAGCCATCCCAAGTCGGACAAGCTCATTTGTCCGTACTTTTTATCCGCATCTTTTAAGGACCTTGCCAATGTAGGATCACCACGTGTACAGTATCATGTGCAAAATCCATTGCACCAATGATTGTTTTTTTTATATATATATTCATTTTTACTTTTTTGTATCTTGTACATTACTTCCTTAGAAAATACCCTTTTGTGTTTTTCTTGTTAGGCAAATTGCCCTAACTTATGTATATAAATACCCTTGTACTTGTAATGGAGATGATAATTCTTAATACACTTTTGAGTACTTTTTTCTTCTTTATATAAACACCGTTTGTTTACTCTCAACATCATTCTTATCTTTTCCCTTGAGCAAGTTTAGGTGGCAATTAACCTCACTGAACCAACTCGTACATCATATTGAATTGTGCCGTGAGTCTTTAGAAGTTCTATTGGTGCATCATATCCTTTAGAGTTGTTCGTGGGTTTTGTTTATTGTTTCATTCTTCATTTTTTCCCTTTTTACACTTTCCCCATTAATCCCTTTTCAAGCTTTTTGCAAGCTTGGACCCATTCAACAACCGGCCTTATTTGTTCTTGGTTACAGTTCGCAACACTGTTCGTAAGCTTCACACGAATGAATGACTTATTTATAAGCTTTATCAGTGTTAGATGGCTTACTTGACTCTATTGGGTCTGCCTTGTTATGCTGAGTATGCCTTACTCTATCCTATTTGAGCTCTCCTACAGACCTATCTATGAACTTTGGCAATATCAGAAAACCCAACGTACTTTGTAAGTTTTGTCTTAGCCAACTATTTGCACCCTATTTTGCCAAGTTTTCCTCACTATAATAAAGTTACCCTGCCTTACTCTGGTCAGATCTACTTTACCCTTCCAGGTCTACTCTAATTAGTTAGGTGTTCTTTGCTCTGGTCTAAATGGTTTTGTCCTACTCTGCCAACATCTTTGCGCAACTAACTTATTCTGCTCTACAAGACTATCCTATCTTGTTTGTCTACTTTATTGTGCCAAGATCGATATGCTCACCCAAGTCTATTTAGCCAAGATATGTTCAATCATGTTGAGATTTCCTGGCAATTCTATATCAGCTTAGTCGCGTTGGATTAGATCAAACAAGTCGGCCACATCCATGTCAGATCGATTACAGCCATATCAGGTTGGCCTAGTCATTCAAGGTGGGCTAGGCAACGTTAGGTCAACCATGATGATGTCAGATTGGCCCTGGACAAGACAAGTTGTCCAGAATCAAGTCCGCCCAAGTCAAAGCTCCAAAGTTTCCAATGGCTCTTCAAAATCAAGCATCAACCCTGCACTTGAAAATCTAATTCAGCTATCTATTTTGCTCATGTTATTTAGATTTCCCATTTCTTGTGTTTCCCCTAAGTTGTCTTTATGTTTTATTTGTAATTATCATAATGTTACTAGGGCATCCTTTAGTCTTTTTATTTAAAACTTTACCACTTTGTGTAAATAAAACACTTGTATAGGGTTTTAGAGAGATTTGAACATTAATGAAAAACCCTTAAGTCTTTTCTCTTGGAAAGCTCCTCTCTACTAACTCTTATCAATCCCTTTAATAAGGATTGTAGCGATCAACCCTAAGCCTAGTGTTCGTGCATTATATCGGGTACTAGCTTAGGTCCGTGTGCGGTTTTACGATACATCATATCGGTAGAGTTAATGCGTGAAACTGCTAAAACATTAACTTCCATTTACGTTTTGGGCCATCTCGTGACCCGGACCAATCCCTTGGTTTTCATGTGATACTGGGTTCGTGTGTTCACCTACGGAATCCATATCATCACTCCTTGTAGCTTTAGAGTTAGTAACGTTATACTTCAACAGATCTAAACTTGTTTCACTCATAGTTTTCAAAATTGTGATTTTACTCATGTGATTTTACAAGTTTGCAATTTTAGGTGGCTCTTTCGAGTTAACTCAGGTATAGAGTTTTTTTGTTATAGAAACTTATGTTTTTAACCGAGTTTATATATAAACTAGGTAGAAACTTACGTTTTTGACTAAGTTTACCAATTTTGCATATCTGAGTTGAATAGACTAAAAAATTAAAGAAAAAAAATATAGCTAGTCTTTTATAAGTCATCAATTATTAAGTCATTACACCGTTTGTCCCGTCTTGTCCCTTCCTGTCCTATCCTATCCTATTCCAATTTTTTACCTTTTTCTTTCCTTCCCAATCTCTTATTTTATGTTCATAGTTTTTGTCCAAGTTTCAACTCTAATAACAAAGTTTACAAGGAAAACTATATACTTTATTTTATACTATTGATAACTTAAAATGAGTTAAAATGTTTGGTTCTCTTTAATTTATAGCTTTAAAAAAAAAAAAGAAAGGGAAAAAGTTTAATTTTAGCTCTATTTGTCTTTCTTCTGCACATGTCTTTAGAAAAAAAAAAACCTTAATTTCTTCATTTTTTTTTATTTTCATCATGTATTTTAAATTTTAAATAACTACTATAAGTATATTCATAATTTTTTAAATTTACATAAGTTGTAAAAACTTATGTTTCTATGTTTCAATTTTATATTTTGAATTTATAGGCCCTTTAGCGATTTTAGGTAGAATTTCTAGTTTGTAACCTTGGTCCCACTTATGTTGGTTGACATTGTTATGAAAGAAGATGAAAAAGAATGAACTTCATTGGAAACATTGCAAAGAAGATCAAAGTGAGAGAGAGTGAGATTTTGCAGTATTGGAACATAAAAATTGCAAAAAAGTAACCTATTGTCGTGATTGTAGTATTTATAGGTCAAATATCTAGAAAATCGCATAAGCGGTTATAGGGATTTGTATAAGCACAAATCTTATGGAATGCCGTAGTGCAAATAAGTGGAGTTAGCCTCAATCGAATGGCTACAGTCGAAAGGCAAAACTTATGTAGCCATACATCAGTTTGCTATGACAGGACACATATCACATTGCATTATATGTACTAAAAACAGGCACGATAAAGTAAGAATTTGAAAAGTCTCTTCTATAAAAAGTTTTCCCAAGGTCCTTCTAACTTCCACTAGGTTGACATCTTGGTAGCACCGCGCCTCAGATTGAGTAAATCGCGTCTATTCGGTCTATGGCGAGCTCAGTTTGGCTAGGCTTGCTCAGTGCCTCGAATCGCTTACTTCAGGCCCCAGATTCCTTATATCGAGTTCAACCATTCGACTAGGCTTATAGGCATATTACTCTGACTTTCTTACCAAAGTTTCGTTTTGCTCAAATCTTCAGCACTTTGCTTCGAGACAGTCTCAACCTAAAGGGTAGTCTATTTGGATAAGCCACGCTTGCAAGGCCCATGCCAATCGGGACGTCTCACCTCGGCTATTTACCACCTCAAGCATCTTCGCCATGGCCCTTCACCACCTCGGACATCTTTGCTTCGACCTTCTACTAGCCCGAACCTCCATCATTGCCACTTAGGTATGGTAACACCAACTTGGATGCTTTCAAGTCAGATCAACTATATGCTTAAGAAGCTCATATATCTTTTTTCCTTGCCTTCACTTTGGCAACGAAACTTGGGGGGGAGGGGGAGTAAGTGTTGATAGAGCTCTTTGGAAATAGGCCACTAAGCCTTACCCTAATCTAACGTGTCTTGCGATTTAGAGCCAACCACTCTGAGCCCAAGCCAATAGCATGCCCTAGCAAGCCAAAAGGGGCCTTTAATGGCTAGAAGACATCGAAAAAGATTAACAAACCAAGTCAATAACCATCTCCAACATACATGAGACACGTTGAACACTATAAACTCACTTTCCAATACTAGTCGAAGAAACACCGCCTACTAACTGCTCTATAACTGTCGACTTCACTCTACTATAAATACTAGATCAACACCTAACGGTAAAGGTATTTAATACTTTGTGCACTTAAACTTATTTATTGTTCCTCAATACTCTTTATTCTCTAAAATACCTTATTAATTTAAGTATCAAAATGACAATACTAGATAACATCCTTACGTCCCCTTATAATGTTCTTTCTTGCAGACTTATTGAAAGCCCAAGCCATACTAGTTAAGATATTGAGATGATAGAATAGAGTAGTAATTCTGCTCCTTCAAAAATATAATCGAATTTCTCATTGAAATCTCTAATTCTGCTTTCAAATATAGAGAAAGGAAATGAAAACTAAAATTGGAATTCCTACCAAATATGGCATAAAAAAAACTCTTTAATATTTTTAATTACCGCCATGGTTGCTAAAAGCCTCCCAATCACCTTCCTAAGAGCATATGCATTAAGGTTTCTTAGTGCGTCTCTCCAAGCATAAAGGCACGTCTCCCGCGTTCCTTCCCTTGCAACACATTTCTTCCAATGGCAACATTACTCTGCGCAAGAACGCCCACAAATATTTTTCTTTTCAAGTTTTGCTTAGTTAAATATTTTTATTGGGATTCACAAAAACTTAAAAAAAAATACTAAAAGATCTTTACTGAAGAACATAAGTATAAAACGGTTTTCTTCGAGTAATTACATTCCCATGGATTCTTTGTTTCCATTTATTATTTTGATGACATAAAAATCATGCATGTTCCCAAGGGAAAGCTTTAACCATCTCATAAAGGGCGCCGAAAGTAGGTGGACAAATGGTAAAAGTTTGCCAGAAATGGTTTTCACGGCCACAGCGAAACCATGAATGCGGTCTCCCAGGACACCACGTACCACACCACCGACTCTAAAGTCACCTCCTTTTTCATGCATTTTCAAGTAAACTATGGAATTTATCCTATGCTGGATGCAAACCTTATCATTTCCTATTATACATTATCTGATTTTGTTTGTTTATAACTATAACTATATTTTTATGGGAAAATTGTAAAAAATCTTTTTTAAACTTTAATTTAAGTATAGATTGATTTTCTAAATTTTCAAAGTGGGATTTATAATATTATCGAATACATATTTTTACACAAAAAAAAAAAGCTTTATTTCCAAGTTTTGTGCAATAAATCTTATATAATTATTAAGATAATTAATCACATGTATTATTGTTTTAAATGGAAAGATGCAAATTGTCTTTATGCAGTTATACCTTTAAACTTTTAATATATATTTCAACGCTTTTAAACTTTAAAAGATGACACATACCGGGTTGCAAATAATCTTTATAAATATTTTTTTACTTAATTACATCACAATTTGAAGAAAGATGGATTATAACCTGATATATTCCATTAGAATATTAGTATTTATACAATTAGACTATAACAATATTGATTTATAAATAATTTTTTAAACTTATTAAAATATACTTTAATACTATAAATTTTGACTTTAATATATTTTTTGTTAAACTATAACCCCACAAAGTTTAACTTTAGTAAACTTAAAAGATAAATATTCTTTATATTACTAATTTATTATAATCAAATGACACATCAAAATACATTTTATAAAATTACGAGCTACACCAAAACTTAACAGTTAATTGCAATTTCCTAATATTAAATTATGAATCGTAACAAAACTGGCAAAAGATTGTAACACCATCATGTATGCAGTCCAACTACGTCTCCCTTCCCCAAAAACTGGGGAAAAAATAAAATAAAAGTGAGAATGTGGGTAGAATTGTCATTGCATGAATCGATGTCAAAATCTAGTAGGTGTGTCTAAGTAAGGAGACACAGCGAGTCGATGTCCTCTAAAGTTTTGATACTGGCAATAGTAATAACAACAACGATAATAATATTTTGAATTTAATAGAAACAGAACAAAATAAATATTACTTTATTGTGGAGCTATTACTCCATTTAGTTTGAGAAGTAGTTATTTTATTGAATTTCTACTATTACTATATAAGATGTTGCAATTATTTTCATGACAAAAATGATATATATTTTTTTTTATTTTTCCTACATATTTCGTATCATCTACTCATGAAGTCTTATATGAATTACGTTTTTGATAAAAATTGGACCATTTCTTCTTTGATTGTTAGAATGATAAAATCTAAACAATATTATACGAATGTAACTAAGCAAGTTCTTATAAAGGCACTTAACCCTTAATAAAAATCAAATAAAGTTTAAAGTCGAGTATTTGGATTACTTAAAAAAAAATTGATAGGAAACTTGACCTAGTGAAAAATAATATATTAATAAACATATTTATTTTTAACTGACGAACCATACATGTTTTATACAAGTTTTGTATTATACAACGCATTTGATTTTTAATTTTCATTATTGTGTAAGTCAATAAATGTAATGTTAATCTTATTTAACTACTTTCCACTTTACTCTCTCTTTCATTTTATTTAAATTTTATAAAAACCTACTCTACAGAATCATTTAAATAATATAAAAACTCACTCTTATAGGATTTTTGGCCTTATAAGGGTAAGTTTTGGGAATAGTGGATAAAGTCTTATAGTTTTAACAAGGTTCTGAAAAATACCAGACACTATAGGGATCGGTTCGGATTCCATTGAACTTGTATTAAAGCTACCTTAATTGTATCCCTATAATATTATTAATTCATTTCAAATTTTCAATGAACTTTTTCAATATTTTTTCTCATTGCTTATTACTACTCTAATAACCAATACCCCATTATTTTATTCTTAATGTCACATTTGGTATATACAAGTGAACTAAAATAGAGTCATGATTCTAGTACCATTCTCTTTCTCATATTTAGAAGGTGTAATCATAATTTTTTAAAGTCGGTGATTTAGGCGTTAAAGGGGAACTCAATTTGTTTTTAAGTAGGTGCAATTGTGGTTTTATTCACCTCGTTAATTATGTTAATTGAAAATTATTTATTTAAATTTTAACATGCAATAATTAAGGTCTTCAAAAGGATTATTATATGGTTCTATTCGTATTTTTGACGAGATTGTTCTAACTTTTCATCCAATTTTTCATTTTATATTTATTAGATCCAAATTATTTGACTAATCATGTTTCTTAATGTTCCAAATTCAATGGATATAAGTTAAGTATTAGGTGGAAAATTGTACTATTCTTGTAAAAATAAGAAATGAGATTATAGAAGCTCCCTCTTTACAAATACTACTGTACACATCCATTAAGGAATTTTTAAATAAGAGGATTAATCATTTTGATCCTCGTTATACTTTATTTTATTTTAATCCATTTTATTTCTGTAATATTTCATACCAATCCCGTATATCAAATGTAATAAAAGTATTACAATTATATTTCTGAGTATTTAGTTCCGCCAACTAACGTGTCATAAAACGATAAGCTCACAACTGGATCCCACCCATTCGCCTGACGCAACGTATACGGCCCTCTATTGTACATACATATAGTAATCAGCAAAAATATCCCATCCATTCATTCACCTTCACGTATCTGTCCACTACGCACCATCCAAAAGCACAAAAGGGAATAAAGAATTGGGTGAAGGCGAGTTGATTAAAATATTGGGGAATGAATATATTTATAGACCCAACTCTAAATCGAATCGAATCAAAACGTAAATCGAATCGAATTGGACCAAATTGTAAAGTATGGTTATTTTATATTTTGATTCGGTTTAGAAAAAGTTTAAACAGTTCATATTTTGATTTAAGAAGTCGAATTAACCTACTTGAATTTTAATCACCTTAAACATCAAAGTTTAATTAAAAGCTTCAATAATCATTTGTATTATTAAATATCAATTAATTAAGGATTTGAATTGAACTGTTTGAAAAATGATTCGATTCCATTTCGGAATAGAACCGAACCATGAATACCTTACTTATAATATAATATAATTTACTGTCATACACTAATCCAATGTCTTCTAACTGTGGGGAATTTCTTTTCCCATAATTCACGGCTACTTATGAGTTGTGCTTTCAACGAATGCTCCATATCTAGTTTGTTCCGTAAAGATTAAGATTAGACTGAATTATTGAGTTTATTCTTGTTTAGTAAGAAGCCGATGATGATTGAAACCAAACAGCAGTTGATAATGACATAAGTGATGAGATTCAAACAACAGCGTGATTACTCCCTCCAGTAGTTGATAAAATTTGCAAAGGAATTAAAGACTTGCTATCCAGTTAGTTTGGAGTTTCTTTTTTTTTCCCATTTTATAGTTGAAGTTTAGAATTATTACATAATATATTTAATTAAATTTTTATTTGTCAATTGTCAAATTTACTATTGTGCTTCTTATGGCTTATGCAATGCAACGAATCAACGTTCATCATAATATCCATTTAGGAACGACAAAGCCATTTGAATTCAATAAGTAAATGTTTGCTCTTGAGTACGTGATCTAATAATTTTAAATTTTAGGTATAAAATTGGATAAGTAAACGTTCGGATGTATATTATTTAGCAACTTTAAATGTTAACTCGATGGGAATCAAATATCCTGTGAATATTGCATGAGGACATATGCTGTGATATGGTGATCTTTACATGATGTTCGCGGTTTTACCATCTTTTTCCTGGGATTATTGAAGGCGTCTCAACTTTGCATGAACACTTGCAAATGCCGTGGAGCATACTTTGGAGAATTATTATTATTTTAATTTGTTTTATTTATTAGGATACTTTACTATATAAGTTTTCTTTTCTTTTATTATTATTATTATTGTGAGAAATAATTACTCAATGCCATTTATGTCTTATATTATTAGCTACCTATTTTATCCTTAGGGTTTAAGGTTTCTTATAAATACATTGTTATGGGACTCATTAATTATCAATTATATTGACATCTATTAATAGGCCAATGTGACTTATAAACACAAAAGTCGAGCTCTTTAGCTCAATTTTGACTTAAACACAAAGGTCATATAATAATAGCCCATTGAAAGGAGCTATTCTCTACCATTATGGAAAGCTTAGGCGAGACGGAAAGAGCTTAGAACCATTTTGGACAAATCGAGAATTAGGTGCTATTATCTTCATCTTATATAGCTTGGCTGAACTCTAAGTGCAAGCCCTTGGTCATTTAAATTAGGATAGAGAGGCGTGAACAATCCAGTGGTTACTAGACAAGTAGCCACTCACTACCTCTATGTTTGTACTAACGAGAAAATGATTTGGAGGCTTATTTCTCCATGTGACAAATATGCTAACAGCCAGGAGCTAGACAATTGTAAAACATCGGCTATAGATACTATTCTAAGAACCTATGACACTCTCTCTTGGCCTACAAAACTTATTCTCTTATCCTTACTCTTTTCTTGATGTAATACACTTACCTTAGCATTGTAGTGGTTGTGTTATAGTTACTTGGCACCCCATTAGCCTAACTTTCTTATTTTTGTAGGTGGTACCTTTAATATCATGGCTAAGTCCATTTTCTACTTTTGACTATCAACAACATCTTAAAGCACATTACTTTCTCTGTCTTACTGATTCATTGATTGCTACGATAGACCCTTTTGTTTTATTCAATTCTAAATTACATCAACTGAATAACTCAATTTTTTTTTTTGTTTAATTCTTAATTGTGTTTGTGACATCAATTAGAGAATAAACAATCTTTAGGATATATTTTTGAGTAGTATATATCAAAATAAATCCTAAAATCCTAGTTTAATCTAATTTTAGTGAGTAATATTTAAGGTCAAATTGTTCATATCCTTTTACTATTCAGTTGCGAAAATCTTAAATAGAAAAATCCATAAAAATCAAATAAACCCTAAAACCAAAAACATCGATTTTTATTGTATTGCACGAAAATCCTAACATCGAACAAAAGGAATGGAATCATCCTGTATCAAAACTATAATGTTAGAAAAAAAAAAACACACAAAAATTACTAGTAATTTTGACATGATCCCAGTTTTTATCTCTAGTGTTAGCAAGCTCCCATTAGGAACAAAAGTGAACTGAGTAATATAGCATAAGATTCTCTATAAACTTAATCATATATAGATTAATCTGAAATTCAATAGGGAAAAATTCAAAATCATTCTTCATTTTTTACTATCTTTCGATTTGACTTCTTTGCCATCTAATATTTAATTCGAGTCCTCCATAATTATTAGGACATAGTTATCTTTACAAAAATGTAAGCTATTAATATTTCATCTAGTAAAATAAACTTTCATAATCAGCAACAATAAATATTAATATGATTTTTATGAGGTTAACATAGTTATCTTTAGAAAGATTTCGTAATAACTCCCATTTCAAAACTTTCTTTTGCCATATACTCTTATTTAATAAAATTAAAAATTGGTAAGTTGCAACTCCCCATTATAGATGTTTAACGAGGGCAAAATGTATAATTTTCAAATTAGCAATTACACGTTTTATGGGAATGATTAATTTATTGATATATACATAACATTTTTATTCTATTATTTTAATATATTAATTTTATAATCATCTATTTTATTTTTCTCAATACTTGCATAAGAGCATGTGTATCCGAAGTTGCATGGTGCATTGACTGTGGTATAAGGAACATTAGCAGCATTCCTTCTCTATTATGCTGTGCTTCTTGAGTAAGGTACGTTTCTCTAACAAGGAACATTCCTAAGCTGTTTTATTTATTTATTTTTTGATTGGTTAAGTGTAATATTGTGATCCACAAAAATGCTAAAAAAATATTTAGAAACTTTTAGAAAGAACTTAAAAACACCTTTGGGATAAAAAAAATAGTTTTATTCAAAATGGAATAAAACGAAATGAGGAATGAAATAAGAAATCTTTTCATTTGTGGACGGCCACAAAATGAAATGATATTAAATACTCATATAACGTTATTTGTTGAAAATGCCCTGAAACATTTTATGCTATAATTTCTTTGGAGATTAGAAGAGCAATTTTAATTAATCACAATTGATAAAGTAAGAATGGAATCGCAATTCCACTTTCTTAAAGATAGAATCGAATTTCTTTTTGAAACCAAAATTGCAATTCCATATATGAGAAATGGAAATAGAACCTAGAACCTAGAACCTAGAATCACAATTCCATTCTGCCCATTCTCATGTTGACACATGCAAAGGTTGGTTTTGAATTGCGAATTGACCCAACCTACTAGGGGAACAAGCCTAAACCTCCAAGCGAATCGCTGGACTAACCACTAGTGCCCTAACCGAAATATTGAAAGGAAAAAAAAAAAGAAAAAACTAAAATGCTTCCATGCAGCTTTTGCATATTCACATGCATTCACTGTCCAAGGATGGAGACAAAATATCACATATATATTATATATAGTACACAAGATGACATGAATGCAAGATTCATTAATTTGCCTGGAGACTTTGACATGCATAATTATTTGGAGAATCTATGAGGGTGTAGGCTTTGTTGAATGTGGCATGCAATTTAAACTTTGGTAGACATTATTTGGAGAATCCAAATATTTTCAAAATGTGGGCAGAGAAGAGAAGAAGTTTGCAATGTAGCATAATTCGTGTTGCAAATATTTTTCAAAAAGGAGTATCTGTCTGAATTCTAAAATTGAAGTTTAAATTTGAATGTTTAAACTTGTTGTGTTATTTTGCTCAAAGGATGGTATAAGTTGGTATGTAAAGGAATGAATGCTCCTTCACAAAAACATTGGAATACTTCGTCTACGTTTACAAATCACAATTCAAACGCTCTCTTTGCTTGCATGTGTAGCCACATTTTTGTTGTTTAAGTCTTCCTGTTTGATATATTATATTTCGTTCTAGTAACTACAATTTGATTTTTTGAAAAATAATTTCCATTTTCTATTGCTTGAAAATTTTTTCTATTCATACATTATAAATCTTTCTTCTCCTTACAAAGAAAATCAAATTATCTCCATGGATCAATTCTTCTACCATTCATTTTTTGGGAAGAAGCAAAGTTCCTCGTTAGGCGGGAAAGGGAAGGCGAATGCCATGAGAACGGGTACATCATCTGTACCATAGCGATTTTATGACGTTCCAGTGTACTCAGAGTATGAGCACAACTGCAACGAAGAGAGGGAATATGATGTGATGGCAAACCTTAACTGCCAAGGTACACCACCTCTTAGATTTGAACCTGTTATGCCCTGATGTGGTAGAGTTACAATAGTCTCACCGTGTAAATTAACTTAAGACAGTAGTTAACCTCACAATTGCTATTATAGATGTTATTTACATAAGGCACCCATAACTACCTGCTTCAAAGTAAACAGTTAATATGGACGTACTAATAAAATTACATACAAAGATTTAAAACACACACACACACACACACACAAATATATATGTATATCCTGACTTTGATATCCCAGGAGATATTTACACATCATTGTAGTTTAGGAAAATAAATATTTATACCATTAGATTCACATGACTAAGAGTTAATAGCCAAACCCTCAAAAGTTCTATAGTTCTTTTAGTTTAAGTCCTCACTCCCCCAAAACCTCTAAAAGTAACTAACCTTTGGATAATTATAGCGCAGCATTTTCAACTAGCACCTACAAGAAGATCTATAAGATTATAAGTAACCAATAGCTTAGTAAGTAGAAATGGAAACATAAGACTATACCACAAACATGAGTAAGGTTCTCAAACAATTAATTAAATGTAAGGCAATACACAAATGCCATCATATAACGTTGTCCGATTCATTGTGAAATTAGAATAATTTCACCTGTTCTAATTCAAGTTTGAGGAGTTTCGATATAAATGGAATAGCTTACGATCAAACTTAGGTTTGTACAATGGAGAAATCTCTCCTCTTGTGACTATCTAATGCATCTCTAGGGTCGTATATATGGAGGTTGCATCATAACGAACAGGAATAAAAGAAAACAAAAGGGGTTAGCAAATCCAAATGGCTACAAATTGGATATGATATACCGGCAGATCTCACTTGGCTTAATCCTAATACTTGATATGATACATAAATGTAGTATTAAAGTCACTTGCCGCTAACTCTTACTAAAGGAGCTAAAGGATAAGAGAGAAGACATAGTTAAATGCTCTTAAAAGAGTAATATATGTATTCAATAATGAAGTATCTAATGGTTGCAAACAAGAAGTAAGGTATTTATATGACTTCAACTAGGGTTACATTAAATGAGGAAAAGACAAAATGGATAATGTACAAAAGATTCCCAAGATATACTAAAAGGGTAAAAATGGAAAATAATGCATTGTATGAAAAAGTAAGGAATCATTCTAGAATATTGTTCTAGATGGCATGTGTTAAATAGTGACTAATGGTCTGGAGGGTAGTTAGTCTTAGTGAAGTAAATCTTAAGGTAGCTCGGCATTGGTAGAATCGAATTCGGATGAGGTCAAAAGAAAGTCGGCAATCAAAGCTAACCCAGTATAGTTCTAGTTAGAGCTAAGGCACTTGAAGATGCTTGGATTCTCTTCAAGTTATTAAGCTCAATAGCTTGACAGATCAAAGTAGACAGATGCTTAGCACTTAACAACTTGGAAATTGAGTTGGACCTTACTAAAGTTCAGCACTTAAGCTGACAAAAGTGTAGAAGATTGAGATCAAGATGGCAGTCTTTGTCTTGAATGGGTTTTTGAGCTAGTATTCTCAGTGCGAGTCCTTGCAATCCTCTAGCCCGACTTTGAGTGATCGATCTGAAGAGTTGATTCCTATCCTTTCCTTAAGGGTTAAAAAGACTACTCAAATCGAATGGAGCTTCTTATGGTGGTTCTGCTTTAGTTTCTTCTATTAGGTCTTCAAGTTGTTAAGGGATCAAATTGGTCACATTGAAGGTAGGGGAAGCACCATAGTGTAAGCCCTACAATTAGAAGTTCAGAGTCGATACGTAAAATTTCGAGTGATTGGATAAGTTGTCTGATCAAACCCAAATTTTACAATGAAGCTAGCTAAAAATATTAGTAAAAATGATCCTGTAAGTTTGAATTTAGGAAAATAAGCAAGAAAATAATTAAAAATTATAATATTAAACTATAAGCATATTATCCGTTATTTATCGGAAACATGTAAAACGAGTTCCAATAACTAAAAAATTGATAGAGATAAACTATATGCATAATAAAAATCATAAAATAACATAAATAATATTTAGGAGTATTTATTTGTACCATATTTGTATTTATATGTAGGTAAATACCTAAAGTATGCTAACATAATACTAAATAATTAAGGAAAAATCAAAGCAAAATTAGGAAAAAGTATGGAATTATCTAGATTGAGGTCGTGGAATGCTGGGATTAAGGATTTAAAATTAATCAATAAGAATAACCCAATTAGAAAGCAAAAAGGAAGAAGATAATGGACATTTGACACTTCAAAAAATTAAAGATAATACCTAAACGACCCTATAAATTCAAATATTCTCTTCTAGACTTCACTTTGATTAGTTGGAAATCTAAAAAAAGTATAGAGAGACCAAAGAAATAGAATTAAGTGATTTTACAATTAAGGCTTGAAAAGAAAACCTATGAGCAATGGCCATCTAAAATCACATGGTCACCACCACTACACCCTACTGACACTCTTAGAGCCACCGTAAGTGGCTGGAAGCTATTTGATCAAGTAAGTCTAATTTTTTACTCAATTTTATTTAATTTATTTAAAATATCAAATTAATGTAGAAAATTATGAAATTTTGTATTTTGAGATATTTATGTATGTAGATTTAGGAAATAATGCCAATTTCATGAAATTAATTCTTGAAATATAGAGTAATTAAAGAATCCCAAAAACCGAGTTTATTTTCGATTTAGAATTAAATAGCTTTAATAGTGCAATTTTCAGCCTAAAATTTTTGTGGAAACTATTTAGATTATTTAAAACAATGCTATGAAGAGAATTTTTAGAAATTAATTTTTGAAAATTTTAGATAATTTTTAGGCTTTAAAATGATACATAAAATAGTGGTTTTTGGGTTGATTTTGGTAATTTAATGATAAGTTGATAGAAATATTGATTTAGTGTGTAATTAGGTATCATGGGATGTAATTTCCTGATGTAGTATGATATTTATAGTATTTAGAGTGTTAGATGTAAGTATTATGTGTATTATGTAGTAATTATGTGTAAATTAGTAATATGTGAAATTGAAAATTTAATAAGTAGAAAATATTAAGTTAAAATTGATAATATGATAATAATAATATTATACAATAAATCTGATATGAACTATAAATTTATGTAAATATATGAAAAATATAAATTTTTCTTATATCGGGAGCAAATTCAATAATTAAATTAGGAATAGGATGTACCGTACAGACTAGACTATTGGTTAAGGGCTAAATATGAGATTTAAGATACCCAAGTGTGATGTGATTAATTTCAAATAATGGTTTGAAACGAGTTCCTAGGGTTTACATAAAAAACCAATAATAAAAAACTCAATTAGAACCTAAATTGAAAACAAATTCAAAAACCATAATCGATAATAAATAATATATATATATATATATAACTTGGATAAACAAGTAAAATCATAATTTAAAGCCTATATGTCATAAGAGAATAAATATTAAAAAAGTATTTATATTATAGAACAAGCGGAGATGAGTTGACCTATAATAATTCAAGTGAGCAAATTGAGGATTTCAAATAAGTTGAGTTCAATATATTGTTGTATTTTGGAGTACTATATTAAAATACTCAAAGGCTTAGCATTTTATGTAATTGTACTTGTAAGTAGCCATATGTGCGTATGCTTGCGTGTCTTTGATTACTTGTTGAAAACTTATGTTGTATTGTGGTGGTTGTTATGAATTGAGTGGTGTGAAATTATTTAATCTCCTTAATCTGAACTTACCTATAATTGACTTAAATACCCCAATTGGACATGCATTACAACCCTTTAGGAGACGGTTGGGATTCTCCAACCAAATACCGATACTTTCAAAGAAGATAGAGCTGGATAGCATAATGGTCCCTTTTTTATCTTTAGTTGAACTAAGTGACAAGAAAGGAGGTTACGGTAAGAATGAGGGTAATGGTTTGAAGGATAGTCATGGGGAGAGCGGTGTCTTCATTACATAAACTTGGATTCGGTTGTAAGCTATTGCATGAACATTGAAACTCTTCAACCCAGATTAAAGCAGGTGAAATTTCTCTGATTTCACAACAGATTGGACTATATTGTGTGATGGCATTTATGTCTTGTATTGCATTTAATTAATTGTTTGAATACCTAATTTATATTTTATATGCATTCTTAAGTCTCCATCCTGACTTATTGAGCTATTGGTTACTTATATCCTTATAGATTTTTTTATAAGTACTGATTGAAATGCCGCGCTATAATTATCCCAAGATTAGTTTCTTTTTAGAAGTGCCTTGGGGGAGTGAGAATCAAACTGGTTAATCAATTGAGTCTTTATAGTTTTTCTTATTAACTCTTAGGTTTATGTGATGGTCATGCAATATTTTACTTACCAAACTACTATGGTATGTAAATATTTGCTAGGATTATAAGACATAAGTATATCTATGTAAATAAGACTTAAAGTTTGTGGTTCCATATGTAAATTTTATCGTTATTTTTGAATGAGCTGTTTACTTCAAAGCCAGGAGTTGTGGAAGTTTTATATAAATCGTATCTACGATAGTAGCTATGAGATCAATTACTATCATAGGTTGGTTTACATGGTAGTACTGTTGCGACTCTACCGTTTCAAGGTGTAATACATAGTGCTTTGGTAGTAGTTGTAGTTGATCTTCTTTAGGATCTTGAATGGACCATCAACTTGTAGAGCTAGTTTGCTCTATCTTAGGTATAAAAATCTTTCTCATCTAAGGTGTATTCATACTAAGTCACTGGACTTGAAAGGACCTTGAATGAACCATTAACTCGTAGAGATAGTTTGCTCTATCTCATGTTTGGAAATCTCTTTGGGTTGAGGTGTATCCATATTAGGTCTCAGATGCAGAAATCAAGTTTTGATTAAACTTGGAGATCCTCCCTGCCACAAATTGGTGTAGCTCTTGTAATCCTTAGGCTTGGGTGACTCTGGATTGACTCTCTTTAGTAGCTGTGGGGGTATTGACCGGGTTTAAGGGAATAGCAAGATTGAGGCCATAAATGACTTCAAAAGGGGTCTTCCAAGTGGTACTATAGATAGTTTAGTTGTATGTGAACTCTATAATTGGTAGACACAAGATCCAATCCTTTAAATTCTTTCCCATGATAGCTCGAAGTAAATTGCATAATGTTTTGTTTACCACTTTAGTCTAGCTATTAGTCTAAGAGTGGCTACTAGAGTTGAACATAAGTTTAGTCTTAAGTCTCCTCCATAGTGTCTTCTAGAAATAGCTTAGGACTTTCATATCTCGATCTAAAACAATGGTCTTTGACACTCCATGTAATCGGATAACTTCTTGCAATAATATATCAACAATATATAAAGCCTCATTAGTTCGATGGTACGGGATGAAGTATGCCATATTACTGAAGCGGTCTACTATAATAAAGATTGAATCTCTTCCTTTAGATGTCCGCGGCAACCCTAGGATAAAGTCCATGTTGAGGTCGGCCTAAAGTGTGGTTGATGTTAGCAAGGGCATATACTCTCCATGCGATTTTCTCTTCCCTTTTTCCTGTTTACACACTTCACAACTTCTGACTACCTTGTAGATATCATTTATTAAACTAAGCCAATAAAAATTCTTTTTCAACAGCTTGGCTATTTTGGTCTCTCAAAAGTGACTAGTTAATCCTCTATTATGAGCTTCTCTAATCAATAGCTTTTGTGTAGAATAATTTAGTATGCATAGCCTCCTCTCCTTAAATAGATAACTATCCTTTAGGTAATATCCTCCAACTGTAACTACATCTCTACACTTTCACAAAGTAGGACGAAAATATGAGTCTTGAACATATTGCTCAAAGATAAGAGAAAATCTCAATAATTTTGTTTTCAGGGTGGTTAGCAAAGTTTGCCGACATGACAGGGCATCTACGACAACATTGATACTACCCTTCTTGCATTGAATCACATAAGAAAAACCTTCCATATATTTTAACCATTTTGCTTGTCTTTTCAAAAGTTTGTTTTGACTACTAAGATGCTTTAAGGACTCATGGTCCATATAAATAAGAAACTCTTGAGGTAATACATAGTGTTGTTAAATAGTAAGAGCTCGAAAAAGAGAATATAACTTTTTTCTCATACATAAAGTAATTAAATGTAGCACCACTGAGCTTCTTACTGTAGTGAGCAATAGGTCAGCCTTCCTACATCAGGGCTACATAATACCAATGCCTAATTGTAAGCCCTACAACCAATCACTCAAGGTTTTGATCGGCTGAAAGATCCGATCAAGCCTAAATTATAAACTATTGAGAGAAATATTAGTAAAAATAACCCCGTAAATATGAATTTAAGAAAATAAGTAATAAAATAGGAGATTATAAAATTTTCAAATTTTAAGCATAATAATTGCTAATTACTGAAAAGGCAAAAAATGTAATCTAATAACTAATAAATTACTAGAGATAGATTATATGTATACTAAAAATAATAGAATGACCTAAAAATATTTAAGAATATTTATTTGTACTATATATGAATTTACATGTAAGTATAAATACGCATAATTTCTTAAAATACGCGAAATGTGTTAAAATAATACAAAATACTTAAAGAAAATTCATAATTAAATAAGGAAAAATCAAGAAAAATCAGGAAAAATCATGATTGATCCAGAATTGGGTCGTAGCAGTTAGAAAAAACAAGAAAAAATTCGGCCAATTAAATTAAGACAACATAAAAGCCAAAAATCAAGGGATAAGGCAATTGTCTTGTCAATTTAATGCACAATAATTACACTAAAGCTTTATAAATAGCAAAAAAAAATTTAGAAGCTCATTTGGATAGATACAAATCAGAAAAAATTAGGGAGAGATGAAAATTGAGAGAAAAATTTGGTTTAGAAAAAAATTAGAAAAAACTGTGCAATTAGGGCTTTCAAAGGGAACCTACACCAGACGAGCAGCTGGGGGTGGACGGCCACCACCACCACGTGGTGGTGGCAGCGCCCAGGCTGGCCGATAAGGCCACGGTGGCCGGCGGTGGCCAGAGCCATCTAAATCGGTGAGTCCAATTTCCAGCCCGATTCTTATGTAATTTTGTAAAAATAGTAAATATTATTATAAAATTATGAATTTTGTTATTCTGGAATATTTTTGTATGTAGTTTGTAGGAAAAATATTATTTTAATGAAAATATGTCTCTTGATATAGGGTCCTTAAGAAATCATGCAAAATCGAGTATGTTTCGGTTTAGAAATAAATGACCTTAGGAGTGTAGTTTTGAGCCCAAAATTTTTGTGTAGATTACTTAGATGATATAGAATAGTGCTATGAAGCCCATTTTCAAAAATTAATTTTTGAAATTTTTAGATAATTTTTAGGCCTTAAAATGAGGCATAAAATGGGTAATTTAAGGTTAATTGAGTAATTAAATTATTAATTACTGACTTAGTGAATAAGTAGATGTTTTAAGATGTGGAAATCTGATGGAGTATGATACTTGTAGCATTTAGGGCGTTAGATGTAATTATTAGGTTAATTATGTAGTAAATGAGTAATAGGGAAAAATAGTTAATTTTGTAAATTAGGGAAATTTGGAGTAAAATCTGATTTAGGATGGATTTAGACATTTTGAAATAATAATTGATGTTTAGAGATGGTAATTAAAGTGATAGAAATATTAGAAGTGCATTATGTACATAATAGGCAATAATGCATAATATGTAATTTTTGAAAATATAATAAATAGAAAATATTAGGATAAAAATTGATATTATATAAATAATAGGGATATGTAATAAATCTGATAAGAAACTTGAATTTATGTAATTATATGAAAAATGTAAAAATTTCTCACATTAGGAGTGAATTCGGTACACTAATATGGATTTAAGTATACCGGGTAAAATAAATACTAACTAGGGGTAATGATGGTATTTAGGAGATCAGGAAGTAATGTGATTAATTTCACATTATGGGTTAAAACGGATTTCTAGGGTTGGAATCTAAAACATTACTTAAAAATCGAACTAAAACCTAATTTAGAAATCGATGTGAAAACCGAACTTGAACCTAACCCCAAACCTAGAATAATTGTAAAAGACTTAATACCTAGATAATTAGGCATATTAAACCTTAAATATAACCTAACAATAAGCGTTATAGGATAAAACGAACCTATAATAGTTATATGAAAAGTTGAAACCACATTTGTGTTATAGGGATGATCGGCAATAACTTGAGCAAATCGAACCTCGAGTGAGTGAGCGAGGAGTCGAGGTAAGTTGGGATTAATACGATGCTGTATTTTGGAGGCTTGAGATTATGCTTGGTTGTGCTTGTTAGATAGTTGAATGTGTGCATGTGCTTGATTATGGGTGATGCTATGATTCTGTTTGTTGTTCTGGCATATATTGTATGATTTGTATGTAATGATTGATCACCCTAAAGTGGACTTAATCAAATATACAACCAGTAATCATAATCGAACATGCATGGCAACCCGTTAGGGGAACTTAGGACTCTCCGGCCAAATACCGACCCCTTCGGAAGGGATAGCGCAGGATTGCAAAATAGTCCCTTCTTCATCCTCAGTCGAACTAAGTGACAGGAGAGGAGGTCGCAACGAGGGTGAAGATAGTGGTTCGAAGGTAGTCGCGGGAGGAGCAAGGTCTCCATTACACAAGCCTGAGTTTCGTCGTGAGCTGTTGCATTAACAGCAACTCCTCAACCCGGATTAGAGCGGGCGCAATTTCTCTAATCTCACGACGGGCCGGGCAACGTTGTACGATGGCATTTGCTTGCATATAAATTGCACCTAATAAGTGATTGAAAACCTTATTGTGTGTATGGTATAGTTTTAAGTCCTCCGTCCTAACTTACTGAGCTGTGGTTGCTCACATCCTTATAGACGTCGTGCAGGTGCTAGCTAAGAAGCGGTAACCAATTACTCTAAAGCTAGCAACTGCTAGATCCTGGGGAGTGAGGAAAAACATTGAAGAATAAATACAAAATTTTAAGGTCTAAATTTTTATTTTAGAATTATTTTTCATTTCTGAATAATGTAATAACTAGAACATATATTATGGAAAATTATTGTAAACTTTAATTGCAATAACTAAATTATAATATATATATATATTTCCTCACTTTTTTAGGTAAATGATTTATTTAAATTACAAACTGTTTACTTTAAAGCGGGTTAGTCGTGGACGCCTTGTGTAGATCAGGTCTAAGATAGCGGTTGTAAGGCCAACTTCTATCTTAGGATGGTTTACACAGCGGGGTTGTTACGACTCTGCCGCTTTAGGGCGTGACACTAATGCCTCACATTTTAACTTGATTGGCTTATTAAATTTTTGTAAGGCTAAGATAGGGGTAGTAGTGAGCCTCTCCTTGATCTCCTTGAAGCTCTACTTAGCTCATTCATTCCATTAGAATCCTTCACTCTTCTCAGTGAGCTCAGTCAATAGGGCAATAATGGTACTGAAATTCCTAATGAATCTTTTATAGAAAGAAACAGGGCTATGAAAGCTTCGTACTTCAGTAATGCTCTTTGGTATTGGCCACTCTAAGATAACTCGAACCTTTTTCTCATATGTTCAGATTTTTTCGCCAAATACGACATACTTAAGACAACTTTACCTTAATAGAACATATACTTCTTCAGGTTCCCATACAATTTCTCAACATGTAGAATATTAAAAACAACTTAGAGATGTTGAACATGGTTATCCAAGTCGACACTGTACTCTAATATGTCATTAAAGTACATAACCACGTATTGTTCGATCAAAGGGCACATCACATGGTTCATAAGCCTCATAAATGTGCTTAGCACATTTGAGTTTGAATGGCATAACTAATTACTCATAAAGACTATGCCTTGTCTTAAAGGCAATTTTCCACTCGTCACTAAGTCTCATGTGAATTTGATGGTAGCTACTTCACAAATCAATCTTCGAGAATATCTTAGTGCCATGAAGCTCGTCTAACATGTCATTGAGCTCGGTATTAAATATCTGTATTTGATAGTAATAATGTACATGCGCTACAAACCATCCTTCTTTGATACAGTATAAGGACTTATGCTCTCTCTTACATAACCTCGCTCTATCAGCTCATCCACTTATATCTTTAGCTCGGCAACTTGCCTTAGAATTCATTCATAAGCAGGTTAGTCCGGTAGGATTGCTCCTAGCTATAGATCAATGCGATACTTTATGCTTCGGGTTGGGGGTAATCCCTTAGGCAACTCATTAGGAAATAAGTTAGAAAATTCATCAATTAACCTTCAAACCTCATCAGACACATCTTCTAGATCCTTCATCTCCAACAATCTCTTAATCAATAAAAATATAGGCTCATCGGCTTTCTCTACAGCTTGGACCTCTTAGCAATTCATTATTAGGGCCTTCTTCTTGCCAGCTCGAGTGAGCTAATTATGGATCTCATTCACCTGACTTAGTATCGTGGATTGTAGCATGATCTTCTTTCCTTCCTTCATAAAGGTATAGGTATTCTTATATCCGTCATGAGTAATACATCAGTTGAACAACTAAAGTCTTCCATGAAATAAATGTGAAGCTCCCATGGGGACGACATCACACACCACTTCATGCTTATATACGTTCCCAATGCAAATTGGCATAACCACTTGTTTCGTAACATGCAGAGCACCCTTGTCATGTAAACATTGTAGTTTATATGGTCAAGGATGCTTAGAGGTCGGCAGTCCTAACCTCTACTAAAGCGACTAAGCAACAACATTAGTACAACTCTCTCCATCTACAATTATGGTATACAGTTGTCCCTTGATAGCACATTTGTGATGTGTCTCTGGGGTCATACACACGGAAAAGCAATATAACGAACAAAAACAAGAAAATAAAATGGGGGTTTAGCAAATCTGTGAGTTATTGAGTTGGATATGATGCACTAATAAATCTAACATGGCCTAAGACTTGCCAGATGTGATGCATCGGTCCGAGTAATAGGATTGCTCGCTACAATCCTTGTTAAAGGGATTAATAAGAGCTAGTAAAGGGAAGTTTTTCAAGAGAAAAGTCTCAAGGGTTTTTTTTTTTCATTAAAGCGTCAAGTCTGCTAAAACCCTATACATGTACTCTATTCATATACAATGGCAAACTTATGAATAAAATGACTAAAAGGATACTCTAATAGCATTCTTGTAAATACAAAATAAACATAAAGGTAATTTTAGGAAAAATACAAGAAATAAGACGTCTAAATAACATAAACAAAAATGAGGGATCAAATGAGATATCCACTGGAGTAGTGGACGGGTTTAGCTTCAGCATTTAGTGGGATTGGTACCCTGAACCCTATCATCATCCCCCTCTTGAAAAAGTTTTGATCCCGAAACTTAACAAGTGTTTACTCCAACTTCCACCTAGATAAAAAACAAATCTACAAAAGTGAAATAAAAGCAAACTATAATAGCTTAGCTCAATTATCAAAGTAAATATAGCCTGACACTCTTTCCACTCATCATGAGCATGATCAATCATACTCTTCATTAGATACCCTTCCTTCTACTCATCATATACCCTATCAATTATCCCTAAGTGATTCCAGCAATTATCAATCATGGGGAATAATACAACTTTAGGCTTAAATAGGACATGAGCTCAAGGAGTCTAAATATGTAAGAGCTCAAGCTGTTATTCAACCTCATTTTCAGTAGTCATTACCTCATCCACTTTCTCACAACTAATTTCCTCTTCGGTCACCATGGATGGAGTAATAATCCCCTCATTGACTTCTTCTTCCTCCTTGATGGCCTTTACGGGTATTTTCTTTTCGACCCTCCATCTCTCTATAGAAGTCTTAACAATCCTTAAATCATCTTCAAGATTAGCCAGGGAGATAGGATGGAGCACAACCCATTCTTTATCATAGAAGGAATAATTATTCTTTAAGGGTGTGTAGCTCAAGTTATGACTCGTCTTCTATGGAGAACCCAAACACATATAAAAATCACCAATGTTAGCAACACCAAATAAAACTTCATCTTGAAACTTGCTGATGGAGAAGGCTATTATTGCTTGCTTCATCACTCAAATTACTTCATCATTACAAAAAAAGTTATATGGATTTGAGTGGTTGGTAGTTTCATAGCCCAATCTCTTAACAACAATCTCATAAATAAAGTTCACAGGATAGTGGTTAACCCGAATTAGTAGAATACCTTATCTGAGTCTCCCCTTTATGTAAACTTTATCCAATGCCACAGCACATACATTGCGATCCTCTACCATCTCCTCAGTAATTGTGAGTTCAGTAATTTCTTGGTTCATTAATTTTAGGTCAGCACTTTGTACGGTTATGTCTAATTATTCCACTTGAAGAAGAATTTCTTAGCGAATAGTTGTGTCAGCACAATAGTACATTAGCAAACCGATCACAGTTTATACTCGACTCTCTTCACAGTAACTTTAGACTTCAATTTAGCTTAGCACTTTGTTAAATTCAGATTTTGGTCTTGTCGAAGCTTAACGAATCTTACACTCTCGGTACACACACAATTCAATTTGCTACTCTAGAAGATAGATCGACACTTTAGATCTAAGCAACTCGATGAGAAAGTTCCTATACGCAAGAGTTCCCTACGACTATCTTTGAAAGAAATAATACACATACAATAGTACAAGCTTGATTTGTGGGTCACACACTTCAACAGTTAGCTTGGTGATTAGAGTACAACGCACAACTTGTCTCCAAGTCTTAGTAGCATATGCGGCTTAAACAAACAGGATAGTATTCACACCAGCTTAGCAAAATTCAACTTAGTAGCTTAGACATATAATAGTTGGACGACTCAAAAAGAGAACTCAGCAGCACAATTTAAACAAAACACAGTCATTTGTAAATTTCCAAAAGAAATTGACCTTACATGCAAACACCTTGGTCCACACTTGGTAGTTGTAGAAAAGGTTAGAAATCCTTGGTTCTCGTACACAGTTAGCACTTCAGCAGTTCTGCTGCTTTTAGGAAAAGGGCAGCTCGGCCTCAACTTCTTTGTTGTTCTCCTTGGATTAGCACACATTCTAGTTGAACTCCAGTCATTAATCAAGTCCATAACATCCTACGCTAGTCTCAGATAACAATTGCAATCAATTCAGCTCAGCAAATTATTTAACAACATGGATTCTCACTTCACTTCTGCAATTCAATCAAGAGCTTGGACAAGCTAAGATCGGTTCGACAACTTGAAAATTCAACTCGACCAAATTGCGACAACTCGGATAGAGCAATATTATAGCTTGACACAACCGTAGTCCAGCGACTCGGCAACAGTTCGACAATTGACCAAATGTGTGGCACTTCAACTCGGCCTTTGCATTACACCTGTTCAATCTTCTTCAATTCAATGTCACGACAATATAGGTGTACTTAATAGCGCAGCATGGATCAACAATTTTCAATCAGCTCGACACATTTCTTCACCTCTGCACTTCAATAAAGAGCTCAAACTTACTTCGGTTCGGATGTGTGAGTTTAGCCTCACTCGGTTCAAGTCGAAAAGGCATACTAAGCTCAGATGTAAAGTCACTTCGGTAGTTCACGAAACAGCTTAGATACAATAGAACAGCTCAACAATAGTTAATGATCAAAACAGTATGGCAAACACTTAGTCACACCAACTCAGGTCCCTTTACATACAGGGGATTACCATAACTATTATAACCCTTACGGATTTAATCAATCTTACAACATACGTTGGAATCACCAATTGAGTAATCAAGCCCTTCAATCAAATACCATTCATCGCAATAGTAACTCACCTAATAAATCCTAACGAGCACTTCCTTGGATTTGCATAGCCGCTATACCAATAAAGTATTGCCATTACACCAAGAGAGTGAGAAAGTCACTTCCAATTCAACTTCGACGGCCAATACTTGCAAGCCCGCAATCCTAAGTTATCAAGCTTCAGTTCTCCTTCGAAAGGGCAAGACTTAACTTCGAAATCTCATGGCAACGACTATATGGAAAGGATAACAATTACGTTTCTCCGTTTTCTGATACTATAGCCTTGGTGTCTAGTATATTGAATAGTAGATTCACTCTTCGGTCAATAAATTCTCATTAGCAACACATAAGCCAATGAACCAATAGCCTCTCAAATACAAAATAGTAACTCTAATACACTCACTGCGGTAGGCACGGGATGGACACAGCAGCCACCAATGGTACACGAATTAAAAACTTTACGGAACTTAACACGCTCCCTTGTTGGAACTAAGCTCTGATACCAGCGAAACTAATGTGTCTTTGGGGTCATGTACATGGAAAAGCACCTAAAGGAACAAAAACAAGAAAATAAAATGGAGGTTTAGCAAATCCATGAGCTATTGAGCTGGATATGATACACCAACTAGATCCAACACGGGCTATGACTCGTCGAATGTGATGCATCGGTTCAAGTGATAAGGTTGCTCATCACAATCCTTACTAAAAGAATTGATAAGAGTAGGTAGAAGGAAGTTTTCCAAGAGAAAAGTCTCAAGGGTTTTTTTTTTCATTAAAATGTTAAGTCTACTAAAACTCTATACATGTGCTCTATTTATATACAATGGCAAACTTGTGAATAAAATGACTAAAAGGATACCCTAGTGGCATTCCTATAAATACAAAATAAACATAAGGGTAATTTTAGGAAAAATACAAGAAATAAGACGTCTAAATAACATAAACAAAAATGAGTGATCAAATGAGATATCTACGAGAGTATTTGATGAGTTCGACTTCGGCATTTAATAGGATCAATACCCTGAACCCTATCAACTTGGTATGAAACAAATTTTCTCCTTGTTCTTCCTTTAAGCTTAGTAATGTACTTAACACTTACCTCAGTACTAAGGTCATCACTTCACTCTAGTCGGCATAGACACAGGTGTCCTCTTCTTCTTCGGCTTAAACTCCACCAGCATTTTTCCCATCCTCTAGCTCACTTTCATTGATGTTATACACCACACCTCCTCGAAGCATCATGGCACATTGATTAGGACACTTAACAGCCATGTATCCATAACCTAAGCATTTGAAGCACTTCACCTTGTTTGTCTTTTGTCTGGAGGTTTGTCTCTTCTCATATGTCCTTAGGGTCAGCTTATCTCTAACTTAGCTCTTTTAGCTTGCTTGGCTTTCATCAGGTCAATCATGTTTGTCCTTTGCTTGGAAGAGTCTCATTAGCTCGGCATGAGCAAGAGCTCGTGAAGAACTCAGCCTAGGTCTATTCGGGGCATTTCTCCTCTACTTTTCGACCCTCTAGTGTTACTTAAATGGCCTCTTCTAGTGTAAAAAATCTTTATATTTCCATAATGTTGCGTATATTATATTTGAGTCCTGAAATGAACCTTGACACAATGCGAGCCTCAAGTTCATCTGCATCAATTCAGATCATTAACATTTGGAATTCTCTAACAAAGTTATCAATAGGTCGACTTCCTTGGCAAAGCTCTTGTAGTTTAGCAAAGGTGTCCTGCAAATATGTCTCAAGTATGAATCTTCCCCTGAACAGTTGCTTCATCTCTTCCCAAGTCCTTATACCTTGTCTTCCATCTCTCATTATAGCTGCATTCAAATTCTTCTACCACATTTTAGCATATTCAATAAATTTAAGTGCAGTAAGTCGAACCCATATTGCATCAATATATCCATAACGGTCAAATACTTTCTCAACTTTATCTTCCCACTCCAGATATTCATCTACATCTTCACTTCCATTGAAGGTGGAGATTTGGACCTTGATATTGTCAAGTACTCGAGGAGCTTGGTGTCTTCGTTATAGTGCTTCTTAATATTCAACATCTTCTCTTTCCTCTCTATCGACCTCTATATCTACCTTCTTAACATCCTCATAAATTTCTTCCAACTCCAACCTTCATTTAATAGCTCGGTTTATTGCTCCTCCAACCTAGTGGAGTCAAACTGAGCAATTAGCTTAGCCAACTTGGCCATATTGTGATACGTATCGTCAGGAAGAATGACATATGGCTATCGATATCATGCGAACTAAGGGTAGATCTGAACCTTAAGATGGTTTCAAAAACTAAATGATAGTTGAAGGTTAAGAATGAGTTCTCGTGCACCAATGGTAGATATGACTCGCTAACGCCTCATATGAGCTTAGGTTGCATTTGATATTATATATAAGTGTGCTTAGAGGGCACTTACCATTAATTCACGCACATAATGGATTAGATAAGAGTAATCGAGAATAAGTAAGGGGCACTTCACTCTTGAAAGAAGAGTAATGTCTGAAGTTCAATTGTCATTAACTATTGTAGCTATTATCTGTTACAAGTATTTAATGTCCTAATTAGGGCAAGTCTTAAATATATGCTAATTACAAAAAGGACTCCTATTAGAGAAGGAAAAAGAAATAAATTACAAAGTTAAAGTTGTTATTGGACACAAAGGGATATTCAAGTACAAATAGGATAGTATAGATGATAGAAAATGGGGCCCATGTGAACTGTCCATTCTATGATCCTAATGATGCTGTTTGCTAAGCAAAACAGTTTTAAGCAGATTCAATTGGGGTCAAGGTTAATGTCACGTCCCGAAGTGGCAGAGTCATAATAGCCCTGCTGTGTAAACCATTCTAAGGTAGAAGTTGGCCTTACAACTGCTATTTTAGACCTATTTTATACAAAGCGTCCACGACTAACCCGCTTTGACGTAAACAGTTTATAATTTAAATAAAGCATTTACCTAAGAAAGCAAGAATATATATATATATATATACACTAGAATTTAGTTATTACAATTAATGTTTACAATGTTTTCCCGTAATCTATTTCCTAATTAATACATTATTCAAAAATAAAAAATTCTAAGATAAGAGCTTAGACCTTAAAAATATATATCTTTTCTTTAAATGTTTTTCCTTACTCCCTAGGATCCAACAGTTGCTGGCTTCAAAGTAGTTGTAAGCCGTTTCTTGGCCAGCACTTGCAACGACGTCTATAGGGATGTGAGCAACTACAGCTCAGTAAGTTAGGATAGAGGACTTAAAACTATACCACAAACACAAACAAGGTTATTAACCAAATCATTTGGTGCAATGCATGTTTAAGTAAATGCCATCGCACGATGTTGTCCAGCCCATCGTGAGATTAAAGAAATTGCGCCTACTCTAATCCAGGTTGAGAAGTTGCCGTTAATGTAATAGCTCACGACCAAACCCAGGCTTGTACAATGGAGACACCGCTCCTCCTGCGACTACCTCTAAACCATTGACTTCACCCTTACTGCAACCTTCTCACCTATCACTTAGTTCAACTAAGGATGAAGAAGGGACCTATTATACTATCTAGTGCGATCCCTTTCGAAGGGGTCGGTATTTGGCTAGAGAATCCTAGGTTTTCCCTAATGGGTTGTTATGCAAGTTTGATTTATGTTTACAAGTCATATCTTTGTTAAGTTCAGTTTAGGGTGATTGATTACTTCATACAATACAAGCTAAAACAACAAACAGAATCATAGCATCAATCATAATCAAACACATGTACACAACCAACTATATAATAAGCACAACCAAGTATAATCTTAAGCCTCCAAAATACAGCAACGTATTAATCCCAACTTACTTAGACTCTTCGCTCCCTCACTCGAGGTCCCACTCGCTCAGGCCATCGCCGATCATCCCTATAACATAAACGTGATTTCAGTTTTTTTTTTTTTATATAACTATTATAGGTTGGTTTTATCCTATAACGCTTATTGTTATCTTTTATTTAAGGTTTAATATACCTAATTATCTAAGTCTTAAGTCTTTTACAATTATTCTTAAATCGTGTTAAGTTCTGTTTCAGTTTTCGTATCGATTTCTAGATTAAGTTTTTAACTCAATTTTTGGTTAGGGATTTATATGTACACCATAAGAAATCATTCCAACCCATAATGTGAAATTTATCGCATTATCTTTGGATATCCTAAATATTGGTTTTAGTCTCTAACTAGTGTTAATGTTATAGTCTGTACGATATATCCGAATCTTAATTTAATCACCGAATTCACCCCCGTTATGAAAAAATCTTATATTTTTCATATAATTACATAAATTTAAGTTTTCTATCAGATTTATTATATATCCATATTATTTATATAATATTAATTTTTATCCTAATATCTTCTATTTATTGTATTTCCAATAATTGTATATTATGAACTATTACTTATTATGTACAAAATACACATTCAATATTTCTATCGCTCTAATTACCATCTCCCAACATCAATTATCATTTCAAAACGTCTAAATTTATTCTAAATCAGATTTTACACCTAATTACCCTAATTTACAAAATTAACTTAAAATTTACTATTTTTCCCTATTACTTATTTACAACATAATTAACCTAATAATTACATCTAACACCCTAAATGTTACAAGTATCATACTTTATCAGATTTCAACATCCTAAAACATATAATTATTTACTAAATCAGTAATTAACCATTTAATTACTTAATTAACCCTAAATTACCCATTTTATGCCTTATTTTAAGACATAAAAATTATCTAAAAATTTTGAAAATTAATTTTTGAAAATGGGCTTCATAGCACTGTTCCATATCATCTAAGTAGTCTACACAAAAATTTTGGGCTCAAAACTACACTTTCAAGGTCATTTATTTTTAAACTGAAACATGCTCGGTTTTTCATGATTTCTTAAAGATCATATATCACAGGATATATTTTCATCAAAATAATATTTTTCCTAAAAACTACATACAAAAATATTCCAGAATAACAAGTTTCATAATTTTCTAAGAATATTTAATATTTTTACAAAATTAAATAAAATCGAGTTAGAAATCGAACTCACCGATTTGGATAGCTCCGGCCACCGTCGATAGCCATCGGTGCGTCGGCCCACTTAGGCACTGCCACCACCATGTGGTGGTAGTAGTCGTTCACTCCCAGCTGCTTGTAAGATATTAGTTTCCTTCTAAGGCTTTAATTATACAGATTTGAGAAATTTTTTTTTTTTGTAATTAATTCAAACACTCACTATTTTAGCCTTCTCTATTTTTCTCACTCTCCAAACTGACCAAATGAGCTTATGAAATTTTCTTGCTATTTATAGAGGTGTTAGAGAATTATTGTGCATTAATTAGACAAGACAATTGCCTTCTCTCTTCTTTTTTTTCACTTTCTATTTGTTGCATTTTAATTGGTTAATTTCCTTATTTAATTTTCAGATTGCCACGCCCCACTTTTAGACTTTTCCTCATTTTTCTATATTTTTCTTGATTTTTCCTTAATTAATTATGAATTTTATTTAATTATTTAGTATTATTTTAACACATTTCACGTATTTTAAATAATTATGTGTATTTCATATATAGTACAAATAAATATTCCTAAATATTATTTAGGTTATTTTATGATTTTTAGTATACATATAATTTATCTTTAGTAATTCGTTAATTATCGGAATGCATTTTACGTATTTTTGATAAATAATAAGTAATATACTTAAAATTTGAAAATTGTATATTTTTTTATTTTATTACTTATTTTCTTAAATTCAAACTCACGAGATCATTTTTACTAATATTTCTAGCTTTATTTGGCAATTTAGGCTCAATCAGATCTTTCAATCGATCAGAACCTTGAGTGGCTAGTTGTGGGGCTTACAGTTAGTAGCTCGGATGTTTCGAATAGAGGAAGGATTGGTTTAGGAGGTAGCCCATTATTTGGTTGGCCTTGGTTAGTCAGCTCAAGATTGGGGGTAGTTTAGCCTCAACAATGTATCTAGTCAGCAGTAAGCAGGTTTGGTGCTTGACTATGGACTGATGTATTATGAATGAGTTGGCTCAGCGATAGGTTAGTCACCTTGAGAATCTCTTTAACCAAACCCTATCATATCATCTCTTAGGAACAATCTCAATTGGGCTACAGTATGGTACACCTTGTGTTTGTTGCTTATTGGCTTACATTGTAGTAACCAGACTCTCAACAAGATTGGTGACTCTGTCAAGCTTATTATCGACTGACCTAGGGGTATTACTATCATTTTGGCCTCGCCTAGCATGTTTGCCATTATTCTAGTCATTAATAATGTTGTGAACACTTGAATCCAACATAATGCAATACTTTTTCTAATAACTTTATTGGTACAATACTCAACATAACCTTTTGCTCTCTATCAAAACCTTACTAACACAATATAACCACTCCAACACCTAACACAACATAATATAATATTGAAATGAAACTTGGTTTGTTTTCATAATGAAAAATAGAGTAGAACAAAGTAACAACAGCTTTCACACTTACCTCGTACAACTATTAATAATACTCAGCCAGCTTACTTTAAAACCTACTTCAACACTCTTGAACACACCTTACACAAACACATTGTAGCAACAGTAGGAGGAATATAACAGCCGTTAACAATAAACATAAACAAAACTCCATTGCACTTCACATACTTCCTCTCTGAACAGTACTATGATAACGGCAAAGCTAATGCATCTTAGGGATTGTACACATAGAGACTGCACCATAACAAATAGGAATGAAAGAAAACAAAAGGGTTTAGCAAATCTGAATGGCTACCAACTGGATGTGGCACACTAGCAGATCCAACTTAACCTAATCCTAACACTTGATATGAGACATAAATGTAGTGTTAAGGTTGCTTGCCACTAACTCTTGTTAAAGGAGCTAAATAAGAGCTAAAGGACAAGAGAGAAGACATGGTTAAGTGCTCTTAAAAGAGTAATATCTTTATTCAATAATGAAGTATCTAATGGCTACGTACAAGAAGTGAGATATTTATATGATCTCAACTAGGGTTACATTAAACGAGGAAAAGATAAAATAGATAATGTACAAAAGATTCTTAAGGTATACTAAAAAGGGAAAAAATGACATATAATACATTGTACAGAAAAGTGAGAAATCATTTTGGAATGTTGTACTAGATGATACGTGTCAAATAGTGAGTGGTGGTCTGGAACGTAGTTGGTCTTGTTGAAGTAAATCTTAAGGTGGCTCTATATTAGTAGAATTCGATTCGGATGAGGTCAAAAGGAAGTCAGCAGTTAGAGTCAACCTGGTCTGGTTCAGGTTAAAACTAGAGCGCTTAAAGAGGCTTGGATTCTCTTTAGGTTACTTAGCTCGATAGCTCGACTTAGACAAATGCTCGGCACTTCATATCGTAGAAATTGTGTTGGACCTTACTAAAGTTTGATTTTAAAGTCTACACAAGTGTAGAAGATTGAGACCAAGATATGAATCATCGTCCTAAATGGGTTTTCAAGTTACTATTCTCCTTACAGTCCTTTCAATTCTTTAGTCCTAGAGTTGATTCCCATTAGTATCCTTTAAATCACTACCTTCATCCTAGCCACAATCTTCTCTCTTGTTATTTAGTTTGACTAAGGATGAAGAAGGGATAATTATACTATAGCGCTATTCCTTTCGATGGTATCGGTATTTGGTTAAAGAATCTTAATTAACCTCTAATAGGTTGCAATGCATGCCTAATTATAATTTTAGGTAAAGTTTAATTAAGTCCATTTTTTCCAGGTAAGCAAACAAGTACACATAATGCAAATAATTTCAACTATAACAGCAAGCCAATAAATTCAATCCATTTCAAAGACACACGAGCAAGCTGCTTACAAACACAATCAAATGCAATCCTATGCCTCTGAGTACTATAAAATAGTACTAAAAAATACAGTAACATATTGATCCTAAACTTACCTGAAGTTTTTGACTTGCTCACTCAAGTATGGTATGAGTCGTAGTATCGCTACTCGTTTCTACAATAAAAATATCGTTTTAGTACTTATACATTTGTTACACATAAGCTTCAAATAATTATTTTTAGTTTTAAAGTTTTAATATACTTAGTTGTTTAGGTTTTATGTTGCTTATGATTGAGCTAATCCTAAAATAGTTTTTGATTCAGCTTTTGAATCAGTTCTTCAACTAAGCTTTAATTCAATTTTTTTATTACGATTTTTATACATAAACCTTAGGAACTCCCCTTGATCCATTATGTGAATTTTATCTAGCTGTATTTTAGGTACACTAAGTCTCCTATTTAGTGTTTAATCAGTATTTTAGTTCATCCTATTTACTTTGTTCCTAATTCAGCTTTTGAATTTGCTTTTAGTATGAAAATATCCTACATTTTTAGCATAATTCTCTAAATTTATTTTTCAAACTAGATTTATATTATATTATTAATGTCATAATATTCTCAATTTAATCTAGTACACTTCAACTACTTAATTTCCATTTTCACATATTATTCATTATCACATATTATACACATAATATATGCATCTAACATTCTCAACACTACAAATACCATCTCTCATCATCAATTAATATTTTAAAATGTTAAAATATGCCATAAATCAAAATCTAATTTAATTTGTTGAAAAATTCCCACATGTACATAAGAAATTTGCTATTTAATAAGATTTTCAAATCCTAAAGATTAGATAAAATTTTGGAAAATAATTTTTAGGAAAAACTCTTGATGAAAATTTAACATAAAACAATGTACGAAAATTTTTTGGGTCCAAAATTACATTAATAAGGTGTTTGAAAATGAAAACGAAAATTAGCTCCAATTTAATGATTTCTTAAGGGCCACATATATTGGAACTTAATTACATCAAAATAGTAATTTTCCTTAAAAATACATACAAAAATATTTCAAAGTACCAACTTTCATAATTTTCCATTGAAATTTAGTATTTTTAATGATTTGTTCAAAAATTGGGTAGAAATTGGATTTTGCGGTTTACTTTGCTTCCAACCATTGACAGTGGCTCCGCCCTTGTTGGTTAGGTGGTGGTAGCTATCTCCTCCCAGGTGGTGGTCTGATGTGAGTTCCCTTTTTATGCTTTAATTGCACTATATTTTGTATAATTTTTATAAAAATACTGTCCCTTATTTTTTGACCTCTCCCTAATTTTTTTGGGTTCTTAACTAATCAAAATGAATTCTAGATGTGTGTTCTTAAATTTATAGGATAGGTTAGATAGTTTCTTGAATTTTCCTTTGCTAAGTGTCCATTTTTCTTATTTTATTTTTCACTTTTAGGTGTCTTAATACTACTTGATTATTACCAAATTTAATCCCCTACTTATCACACCTCATTTCCAAACTTTTCTATACTTGACACATATTTTTCTTAATTTTCTTTAATTTATTTAGTATTATTTTAATTATATAATAGGTATTTTAAGTAATTTCTAGTGTTTTTACCTATAGTAAATACATATATAGTACAAATAAATACCCCTAAAAATTATTTAAGTTATTTTATGATTTTTAGTTTGTATATATTTTATCTCAAGCGATTTGTTAATTATCGAAACCTATTTTACACATTTTCAATAAATAACCAATAATATACATATAACTTAATAATATAATATTTAATTATTTTATTTTCCTAAATCTAAACTCAGGAGGTTATTTCTATCATTAATCATAACTTTGTTGTAAAATTTGAACTTAATTAGATAACTTATACGATTATCTTAAATTTTATGTATTGAATTTAGTATAGTAGATTGTGGGGCTTACAAAACCTCCAAAGATGAGTTGTCTTGCGGCCATATTCGAAGATGAGGAAGATAAGATTGAAATGATTTTCAAGACTGAGGAGTAACATATGGTTAGCATGCACCTGGCGATTAGAGGCCTTCGGTTTATGTAAGCTTCATAAACTTGGTAAAACTAGTATTTTCACTATACATTTTTGTAAAAGTACAAATAAAAAAGAGAACTTGCGAGCATACTGCAAATATGGCAACTTGAGCTATGCTTAGAAGGCGAGAGAGGGGTATGGTACCTTCAACAGGTACCTCAAATCCAAGCATCTCGAGGAGGTAGGAATAGACAGTACGCAACAACAAATTGCTTGAAGCAATGGTTTTCCGGACAAGTGTTAATAAGGTACGATTAAAAGAAGCATGAGTACAATCTATCGTAGTACCTCACCAACATGCACCTATCCTTTAATGTGGGTACACCATAGTGGCAGAGCTGATATGGGTGAGAGATGTTCAACCTCAGCTTGTGCTAGTTAAGCCACAGTATGTTGAGTCGAGCCACACAAAAGCTTTACAACAAAGGTAAACAGGAGCTTGCAAGTAAGTTTGCTTCATTTGATACAATAGTGTCTATATGTGCCGAAATATGGACAAATTCTTTCTGTAACAATTCATACATAGACATAACTGTTCATTAGATTGATAATTGGTAACTAAGTAAAAGATTATTAGCATTGAGGCTATTTAACGATTGCCACATAACACAAAACATTTATAAAATTATTAGAGAAATTTTAAACAAGTATGGCATGCCTAAAAAATATATAATTTTTTTTATTGGTTTTGATAATGCAAGTGCAAACACAATCTTCATAGTAGATTTGTAAAATCTTTTTCAACTAACACTAGAGATGGGTAAGGGGGTGGGGCGGGGAGGTTTTCAATATACGTTATGTATGCCATATTCTTAATTTGTGTTTCAAGGATGGTATTGCAGGACATGATAACCTCAATAAAAACGTGGTGAAGATAATAATGGAGAGGCTACTTCTATACAAGAAGTGGATGAACTATTGCACAAAGTACGGGAAGATGATAGGAATTAGACCACTTGACCCTTAACTCGAGCTCGAGCCCAAGCCCAAGCTAGAGAGTTGGAAAGCATGGCCAAGCGAATTCTTTTCTTACGTCCTACCATTGAGGAACTCGAGCTATTGCAATCTGCTGACTTAATGCCCTGGTTGAGCTGAACCCTCTCATATTCATTAATTATCTCTAACTACCGACCTGAGCTACACTTGAACATTAGCTTGGCCCATTCGACCACCCACTCAGCTGACTTGAGTTTGACCTATATTGAAAATGTTCGAGATGAATTCACCTTAGAAGAATTGTTTACTCGGTTTGACATAGCTGACTGACCACCTCTACTAGGTACCTTAACTCGGTAGTCATCGAATTGTACATAATTTTCTTTTTTGCCAGAAGGTCATCCATCTACAATGAGCCATGTATTTGAGCAATCATATGATAAAATCCTTCGTACGGGATACCCATTTTTGTTGTATTTTTAATTATACTCATTATCATTCCTTATACACAACTTTTTTTTTATATTATCCTTTTTAGCCTTTTCCATTTTGGGTAATATTTCGAGTTAAATTCCCCATTGTAATGTAGCCACATCATCATCATACTTGTGAATATTAAACATACTTCTCTTTGTAAACATTGCTTACAGTTTATTTGTTTATTTCACTCTTATCCTAACCCTTAAGTAAAGTTAGGTGACGAGTACTCTCATTGGATCAGCTCGTGTATCATATCGAGTTAATCTGTGAGTCTTCGGAAGTTCCCCGATGCATCATATCCTTAAAGTTGTTTAAGGGTTTACTTATTTACTTTTCCTATTTTCATGTATTTCCCATTTCATTCTTTAAGCTTTTTGCAAGTTTAGACTCACCCTTGCGGCCAGCCTTATTAGTGCTTGTTAGCTTTGAAAATTTAAGATGGATGTGTAATACCATTGGAACTCTATGTACAAGTTATTGTATAGCATCATTCTTTACACTAGACTATTGTGTGACTTCGCAATGTATAACATACGTAAGGTTGAAATTCACCATAGCAACTAAGATATATGTATCTAGTTGCTAAAGATTTTTAAAGTTTTTCATGATGCTACTGAGATTTTCTTTTAAGTGTATAGGCTGAATATCCATTTGTTCGTGATGTCAATGGTTAGCATTCTTGCCGTACTACATCAGTCATGTGAGGACCTAAATCAACATGAATACGCGCTTGATATGGTGTTGAAGTGGTTATCTTATTATAAAGAAATTCTTTGTATTTATCTTATTGCAATTATTTTAGATCCCCGTTGTAAAACTGATTTATTACAAATATATTTAAAAACTTATTACGATTATGTTGATTTTTTAACGAATTTGCAAGATATGTATAGCTTAGAAGCATAACTAAATGTTTCCGCAGCAATAGTCGACCTAGTAGAGCTTCTCATGCTATACTAATATCAGTATGGTGGCCAATCATTAGTCTCTCCATCGCCACTCCCTACAGGACACTGTTACTCATTTATGGGTAAGTAGTTGTTGGTACAAAAATTGAAGTGGCCATGATCTAAGGGACCAATGTTTGAGCTGCAATACTACCTAAACACGAATTGCAAGTTCTTTAAAAATATCACCATTAAAGATTTCGATATCTCAGAGCGATGGTAAAGGCACACAAGGGACTATCTAATTGTAGCTTGCATCACCCATTAAGTACTCACCACTTCTACATTGACGGTAGCCATTGAATAAGCATTCAGTACGGCAGGCCTCATCTTTGACGATCAACGTACCTCCCTTTCCGTCGTTAATGTTGAGGCAATCACTTGCATAGAAGACTAGCATAAGGTGGCTCGCAGATAGCAAGAACTATGCGGTACATCGAGTGAAGAGGATGAGTATTTCAGTAACTGGAACACATTGGACGGAGGCCTAAGCTTGGCTATTAGTTTTACTCTTGAGTGTGCATTGCTAATGCAAGGATACACCTAGTAAATACCAACTACTAACCAATCTTTTATTTTTGGATGTTATAAAAAGTTTTGTCATTTAGAAAAATTATTTTTGCAATTACATAAAAAAAAAAAACTAAATAGTATGGTTTTGGAAGAGTAGTGATTTAATCTTGGGCTTTTCAAAATATTATCGATTAAAATTATTTTTCTTTGAAAAAACTTAAACGAATAATCACGTATACATAGTGTTTTTCACCTAATTTAAAATTGGCTAATGCATTACAAGTTTTCTAAAAAATCACACCAAATTATGACTGTTTGATTTTGGTTAGCAGATACGTAAGTACCTTCAGAGCGATCTTAAAATCGACAACCTTAACCATTAATTTCCTTAAGAGTGAACCATTACAATGTTTTTCTGTATCGTTATGGATGGTATTGTATTTTCTATTTTTGCTTGGCAACTATACTCTAATTAGGAAGACCATATTTTGTAACGTATTATCACAAGTTACTGTTACTAATTATGTTGTAATTTATTTCTTTCCATATTACTAATGCATTTTGAATTTTCGATATTCAAATAAAAATTCTTTATCCTTTATAACTTTCCTTACTTTGCTTAATATTATTCAATATTTTAACATCAAATTAATATCATACTTATGCAATTTAAATAAATTATTTAAAAATAAAATAAAATTTGAATCGAAGATAACAGTAAATTATTTACATATCAGTACATGTAATATATATGTATGCATAAAATGTTACATTAATCTTGAAAAAAAATAGACGTATCAGAGGAGATGAAAATTTATTAATGGAAATGCAGGAAAAAAATATAAATAGATTAAAATTAAGAAAAAAAATGAACAAAATGATTTAAGGATTGAGATTGGTTTAACCTAGAATTGATTTTAGTTTGGTTCAATCCGACAGCTATATTTTATGTTTATATATCAAACGTGACGTAAAAATAAATTTGGGAATTCTTCAAGATAGCGAGCTTCCTAAGGATTTAACGTGTCGTTTAAAGATTGAAAACGAGTTTCTTAGCAATATAAATGGTTCAAGGTTTGGGGTCCCACTAATATTTACTAATTGTGACGGAAAATAATTAATATACTTAATAAAAAAAATGAGAGAACCAAGCGTGCGACGCCGTATGTTTTATTGAACTCCACACATATATCTTATCTCTATCTCTGTGCAACTCAATCACGACATTCTCAAACATTGAATCTTCTATTACAGCATCACTCTCTCTTGTACAGTCCCCCTCCACCACAGCCCCGCGCACACCCACCCCCCCCTCCCC